>PVHX01015013.1:0-48310 GCA_004024805.1 Geosciurus inauris | reverse complement strand
GGTTGATGCATTTTCCCCTTTATGTTTATAGACTATATCCTGGATGAGGCATAAGTACTTAAAACACGATACCTCTAAAACATGACTACTTTTGTCACCAACTCTGCTCCTGTGTTACTTATTTTGGTGAGTGGTGTCACTTAAGATAGAAACCTTGCTGAGGCCATACTTGATGGCTTCTTCTCATAACCCTCACATCCAGAAGAATTCAAGGTGTGCCATTTATTCTTAATGCCCCTTCCATTCCTTGTGTTCTCATCCTTCCCTCATTCTTATCTTCATGAAGATACTTATCTTGTGTCTATTGAATGGTATTTTTCATTCTCTTTTGCAGATTTTTTCTCTCTGTCTTGTTGTATTCTTCATTTGATTCATGGAAACATATTTGGATGCCAACTGCTCCTCCTTATTCTTGAAACATTTTCTTCTCTTGACTTTTTACATATTCTTTTGGTTTTCTTTCACCTACATGACCTTGCTTCTTCATCTTCTTCCAGGTTTTATCCTTCTTTCTGTCTCTACTATCATATCTTAAGTGTTCACGCTTAGCACTCTGTCCTCACCCACTTTCCCCTCTCACTCTATCCTCTGAGCAAAGTGACCCATTTATGTGATTTTTGTCAACCATTGAAACATGACAGATAACTTACTCTATACTTTCAGGCTAAAACTCTCTTCTGAGATCTTGTCTCATTTTCCTGGCTGCCTGCTTTCTTTTCTACTTCATATGGAGGCCACATGGACTCTCAAGGTCATGATTACAAAGACAGGTTGATATCCTTTCTCATAAATGTACTCCTCCTTCATTCTCCATTTCAAGTATTGAAATCCTGAAGCCACCAAAGCACAAAAATTTCTCTCTTTTGCCCATGATGTGACCAGGTCTCAATCCCTGTACCTGTGTCATCTCATACATTCATATTCATCTGCCCACCTTTTCTCCTACTGCTACAGTCCTTGACATAGCTTCATATCAAGTCTTTCCATACCTGATTCTCTTTGGTTCCTAAACTTTAGCTCCATGGCAGTTCGCAGGATGAAAGAAGCTGTGATGCTCTTTGACTCACTCATGGCCACCTGTAGTCCCTTGTCCACCTGTGATACCTCACTCTTTTCTAAAATTCAGTTTGAGTGTCACGTATTTTCTAATGTTTATTATACTTTGCAGAAAAAAATGGCCATTTCATACACTGTGTACTTCCTCTAGTATAAGAGAGGCAGATGAAACGTATAACTTATTGTATTCATTTATTCAATTTCTCTTTTGGACCATAAACTTGTTGAGGGTATAACTATGAATTATTCACTTCTGTATCCCTCTATGACTATAGGCAGCTCAAAAATGCTTGATAAACTTTCCAAACAAATGGAACAGATGCTATTTTTGAATATTAGGTTTAGAAATTCACTTAGTATGATATAGCTCAATAAAACTGCACTTAACACACACATTTTTACCTGAATCTCTAGTTTTTAACTACGCCTCATCTTTCATTGTTTTGAAAAAACAAACCCCATCTAAAAATATTACAGCTTTGTGATCTATGAGCAGATTCATTCAATCCCAAGTGTGCTGTTTGGCAAATGCATAGTTTTACAAAGATGACATACATTCTCCTAATCCTAAAAGGAAGTCAGAAATAAATTTCTAATGTTTCATAATTATTTCCTAATATAAGGACAGCTTCTATAACTGCTCCACTAGAAAGAAGTTTTATGTAAATTCACAACACTAACTTTGAGAAGCAGTAGTTTTGTCCTTATTATTTCTGCACTCTTTGGTCTGGCCAGAGGTGGTCACAGTATTTTAGGAGAAGCATGATGGATACAAGTCAGAAGAGAGACACTTCAATTCCTGGACTGAGTTATTTGTTTTGTGACCTTAAGTAAGCCATTTACATCTCTTGAGTCTCAGTCCCTTTGTTGGATTATTTCGCTGGGAATTTGTCAAGGTCGGTGAACATTATGTGTACAATAGTGTTTGAGTTCCACAATCTGGGAGAGAGCTTAGTGAAAAAAGCACCATCAGTAGAAAGAGCCTGGGTCTGTGAGACAAGAGCCTGGTTTTGAATATTTTTTTTGCCATCGTTATATGACGGGCACTTAACTTCTCTGAACATCCTTTCCTCATCTGTAAAACATGCCTAATTCTATCTACCTCCTACAGTTGTGGGGATGGTGAAAGGAGGCCATGCATGTAAGTATCTGATATGTAGTCATCGCTCTATAACTGATGGCGGTGCAGTGAGAGCAGTATTAAGTTTCTGAAACTCTCTGTCCTCTATGTGTGTCTTAAACCCTACACACTGATCCCCAGCTGACCAGGATGCATCTCATGTGCTAAGCTTGAGTTTGTATCCTCTGCAGAGTCAGGTTAATTCACAAGACAATGTTCCTGGAGATGCCCAGTCCCTTATCCTTTAAGAAAAAACACAAGCAAAAGTATTTACTGTGCTTGAAACCCTTGCCTGATGGAAATGATTATTATGGTTTCCACTTATTACTCAGAGCTAGCCACTAGGCTAGCAATAATCAATTTGTATCTTATCTTGTTTAAACTTCATGTCAGTTTTGTAAGATAGGGTTGATTTTCCTCTCCATTTAAAGAAGATGAAACTTAGAAACTCCCAGGAAAAAAAAAAAAAACAACAACAACAACCACCTTTACATACAGGGTAGGAAGAAGCAGGATGGGGAATGAACTAAGAATTTCTAATAATACACTCCATAGTTTTTCTTGTCACAACAGTGACAGGTGGGTCAAACTTCTTCTGGGACTTTGGCTACTCCTTCAAAATCAACAGCCCTCATGATTTCAGAAATTTAGCATGGAAAATAGAAACTCTAGTTTGCTGCAAAGTCACTGATCTTATGTAGGAGCACTCCCCATACCTTTAACCCCTCCCCTCCCTCTTTCCCCATTCTATGCTGATGGACTGCGCACCTGACACAGCAGTACCCTTTGGTTGTAACCTCGGGGCCCTGATTGTTCCGAGGACCATTCTTAAACTGTTGTACTTTCTGGAATGAACAGGTTCTGCATCTTGCTCTGGCAGATCAGTATTACCAGCCCCCGGCATCTAGGTGAAGTGACTCCGCTGACCGACCACCTCAAACCCTTGTCCTGTGGGACTCCATTCCGTCCTTCCTATCAGTACCCTTGTCCCATGGGACCCCCAACTCATCAGCAGACCCACGCAAGGCATGACATAAAACAACAATCTTATCAGGAGTCCTTACCTTTGAATTAGGCTAAATCTAGGTGTGAACTTGGACTTGGGTCATTGTATTGTCTATAGCCCAACTGAGAAAGGGGAGTGGGACAGGTTGCTGAGAGACCAAAGAAAACACCAGAGATGGGATGTGAGCCATAAGATTTTTGGAAAATACTTGCAGGGAGAGTCCAGTGGTGACAAGTCTGGGCAAGTACCACTTACATTTCTCACCTCCATCTCCTGGCCTCAATGGACACTTATGCTTTTCACAGAATTCTGGCCTACACAAGTCACCACAGGGTGCAAGATCTTATAGGTTAAGTTACAGAAACAGCAACGTCAATAGTATAGCTTGCTTTGTCCTATTTTATAACCGGCATTCCAAGAACTTGGTGTGCATACAAGAAAGAAGCTTTCTAAAGCTAATTCTAACTTGCCCTAATTCCCAGCATACGTGAGTAAAGGCCAGTTTCCTTTGAGATAATATTTAGCTGGACATTATGGCCCAGACTCACTTTCATTGTTCCCTTAACTTGACAAGGTTCTTGGGAATGGAGAGGGATACTTCAGGTACATGGTGTTTTACTGTTCTACATTTCTTCAAGGAAGACACAGGATATGAGTAACTGGGGATACATTGGGCTTATTTTCTACTTTTCCATTTGGGGAGAGCCATCTCACACAATCACTGATTTGTTGACTCAGTTAACATTTGTGATATGTCATCTCTGTGTCTTGAAATTGTAATAGGCATTAAGGATAAGAGGATAAAATTCTCGTTCTTTGTCTTCAAGGAACTCTGAGTCAGGTAGAGCAAAGTGGAGATCATTACAATTTATTGTGTTTCATGAAGTCAGCAGGCATCATATTGTTGTCCTGAGAGCATAAAGAAAGGCCACGAATGTTTCCAAGCAAGGATGAATATTTCCTGGAATACTGGAAGAATGAGGGCAATTCTCAGAGGAAGAATGGAGGGCAGGGGGAATAAATGCATGAACAAAGGTGCAAGAGATATTCCACATTATAGCCCACTCAGGATTGTGAGATGTTCAGGGTGGGAGGGCTAGAATGCAGAAAGGCATGAGGAGAGTCTGGCAGAATTGGCAAAGGATCATATCACAGTGGACGTTATTAGCTATCTCAAATTGGAATTTATCATGTGCACAAGATGTGATCATTGGCATGTTTTAAGTATGAAAATGAAAGGATCAGAGAAGCAGCGCAGATGAATCAATTTGACAAAGAGTTGAAGATTTGATTGGAGGGATAGGCTTGGAGGAGGGATAGCAAGCGTTTTCTAGGTGGGAGATGCTAAAGGCCTGTTTCCAAGTGGTAGTGATACCACCAGTTATTGGTGACAAGTTCTGCTTCCTCCACATGTTGAAGTAGAGCACACTGAGGCAAGCATTTAAAGCAAGGTTTATTTAAAAAGGTAACATAGACTTCTCCTGGGAAGGAGAAGGGGGCCATAGCTTGTATCCTGGTATCCCAAGAAGTGAGAGTGTCTGCCTCTATTATTGATCCTAGATTTCTTTGTTCTCCTGCTCTCTTCCCCCTTATCTCTCTCCTTTCTGCATATGTGACTAAGCCCAGGAGATGCTGTGGTGGGATGGCCAAAAGGGGAGAAGCAGATGAGCTGGAGGGGCCAAGGTAGAGTGATCTAGGCAGGAAGGGGGCCCAGGACACATTAATTAACAACTTTTATAACTCCCTGTAGGGAGGGACAATTCCTGGGACAGGTTACCTTAACAACAGGTTGGAGCAGGGGCAGGTTATCTTGATAAGGGTGGAGGAAGGGCTCTGAAGGCATTAACATTTCAATTCCTCAGGGGCTCTCTCCAACTTCTCAGACCCAAAACTGGCCTTCAATCTCTGTATCCCACCCAATTTACCTATCTATACTGACTGCCCGTCTTTAATTCTGGCTTCAGGAGCTGGTAATTGGAGAGAAATCAGGCAGGGGTGGGGGACAGATCTAGAAGGAAATTTGGTGGGATATGTGTAAGGTGAGGGCCAAGAAGGTGTCCAGGAAGCCTCTTGGATTTCTGTCCTCCATGATGGAGGGGGTGATGGCTTCATATCCTAAAACCAGCAGGCACAGAGATGGTGCAGAGATGAAGACATTATCACAAACCTCATGTGGACTTTTGCTGTTAGTTTCTCTCTACTTCCACCACCAGGGTTCTCATTATTCTCTTTATCACCTCACATCTAGATCACTGAAGTAGGCTTCAGGTTGGTATCCAAACTGTTAATTTCTCACATGCTACCCTTCTGTGTAAAATATTTAAATATCTCTACGGTGTTCATAGAGGTCTGGAAGTCAAGCACTCCACTATCTCATCCCAACTTCCCTTTCCATGCTGATTTTTTCTACTGTTCCTTCAAGCAGCAGCCTGATCTGCTATATTTGGAGGACCAGACATCAAGAGGCAGTTTGAGAAAAGTTATACATAACTAGTGTTTGTCAAAAGAAGTTAGGGAAAGAGCAAAATACTGTATCTATTTGAGAAGGAAAAAAAAGGCATCAAGGATAGAGCAAGATCTATTTTGGATTTGGAGGTATACATAGGCAGAAGACAGGTGTCAAGGAGGAGCAGAGCTTATCTGGTGAGGAGAACAGCATGAGGGCAAATGCGGAGACTGAGGATGTGGGATGGAGGAGGGGACGGGAGAATCAGGGAGGGGCCTGCACTGACGGGGCTGGAGGGTGAGCTAGCACGCAGTCCTGGGGTCTAAGGGGAGCAATCCACTTTGTGAACCAGTCACATAATTTTAGATGATGCAGCACGATGTTTGGAAAATCAGTGTGAAATAATATCAAAACACTTTGAGTTATTGAACTGTCCTCAGGATTAAACCTTACATTCACACAGAACTTTGCAGATTACTGAACACTTTCATGGAGGTCCAGAGAGGAGCTGGCCTTTGTCAAGGCAGAGCTCAGCGATAGGTCTTTTGACCCCAATTCCAGCTGCTTTCCCACTGTGATGCTGCCTCTTCTGACATCTTTTAATGTCTAAACAGTCATACACTCTTCTTGGGTAAATTGGATCACAAAGGTGGCTTGGATAGATTAATTTGCTAAGCATTTCTTTACTGATTTCTGCCCTGTAGCTGAGAAACCAAAAAAAAAAAAAAAAAAAAGAGAGAGGGAGAGAGAGAACTCAAACAAAACAAAGCAAACAAAAGCCCCAATCTGCAACTCTAAAGCTTCACAAATAAGGGTCCCCAGCTGAACACAACAGGAGACTTCACCATGGTTTTGTTCACAGATTAGAGTGGGATGAAAGAGGAAGGGGCACCCTGATGCCAGTGTTTGAAAACTACTTCAAATTTCGTTAAGTGTAGCATTTGTTCTGGAAGAAGTCAATTCTGGAATCAACTGGTCTCTCTGTCTTCTTTGAAGTGAAAGAATCTGCTTCATGATGATTGGGTTGTGAATATATATTTTCAGCACTTTCACAAAAAGTCCTTGCTGTGTTTAGATGCAGAGTGCCAGGAGGAAATGGCTCATGCCAAATCATATACAACAAAGTGGAGCTTGATTTTTTTTTTTTTAAATTTGAAAAGGAATTATCTTCTGAAAAACATGTTCTTCTCAAAGAATGAATGTATCTGCCTTGGGGAAGATGGCACCTGGGAGTCTTTTCTGGACGCATACAGAACACACATCAAATCTCTGATGGGGCAAAGTTTTCGGGTGTCTGCTTAAAGGTTGCTAAAACCTGAAGACAGAGGGAGAAAGAGCAAAACAAAACAAAAAACAAAACAACAGTGAAACAGGACATAAGTGACAACATTCTCTTAATGTTTACTGAGTAACTATTCTAGTAACTACCATGGAAACTACTGCAGTAACCATTACAGTTAAGCATAGCACTCTGTACATTACCTGTCAGAACACTCATTTCAGTTTATCATCACGAGTTCAATCTGTTTTAATGGGACTGTAAGCTACAGAATCAGGAGCCTTGGCTTCCTTGTTCTGTTGATATCCCCAGCACCTATCACGGTATCTGACAAGAAGCAGGCAGCAGGCAATAAATAAGTACTTAGTGAGTGAATAAAGAAGTGCTTGGGGCTTACAGACCAGAACAACGCAGATGGGTATTCAAGGAGAAATAGAGAAATACAGTATATAAGTTAAATTTTTTTTTATATAGTATGGATTGAGCCCAAGGTGCTTAACCACTGAGCCACATCCCCAGCCCTTTTTATATATTATTTTGAGACAAGGTCTTGCTAAGTTTCTGAGGTTGGCTTTGAACTGGCCAGTCTCCCACCTCAGCTTCCTGAGCTGCTGGGATTACAGGCATATGCCGCCACTCTCGGCTGTAAATTAAATCTTAAAAAACAATCTATATTGAGATGTACTTTACATTCCACAAAATTTACTCATTTAAAGGGTATAGTTTATAGCATTTTAGTATATTCATAGGGTCATGCAGCTATTATCACAGTTTAGAAAATTTAAATTACCCTCTCCCCAAACTGTATGCTCATTACCAGTGGCTCCTCATATGATCCCTCTCATAGCACCCAATGCAGAAAGGGTAGCTTAGTTTTGGCAGATTGTAGGCAATATGATGCATATTTTTTAAAGAAAGAATTATATCCTCTGGATGTGGATTGTTTTAAAGAGACCCTCAGCATCTAGCCTGAGGGGCAAAGCCTGAACCAGGCATTTTATCTAGGACACAGTCTATCAGGATGGTGCTATTGGTCAGATGATAGGGAAGATATATCCCTGAAGCAAGAATGTGAAAGTTCACAGGGAGTTATCCCATAGGCCAGAGGAAGCTTATTGTTGCTGAGAAGAACAGGAACCTACCTTAGTCTTACCAAGGTAGAACACAGAGTCTGGAAGCTCAGACAGAATCAATAAAAGTGAAAATTGAGAAGGACACTGAAAATGAACTCTGCTTTTAAGATTTGACCCTTTGCTCTGCTCCCTGGAGGCCTTAAGGTCCTAATCCTTAGGAATTAGTACAAGTCAAGGGATCAGTGGACATGTGGAAGGAATGTCAAGACTCTAGTAGGAAGCACTGCATGTTTTAGAGGCTTTTGAACTTATGGAAAAATCTGAGAAAAACATAGAAGTGTTAATTTTATTTGTTCAACAAATATGTATTTATCACCTCCTATGATCTAGAGTGTGTTCTAGTCACTGGGAACACAGCATAGGGAATGCAGCCAAAATAAAATAAAATGAATTTTAATTAAATTAATAAAACTCCAGAGTTTACCTCAAAATATTCTGAAAGGACATACAGATAAAATCCAAGATGAGCAAAAATATGCATGATGTATCAGATGACCATGAAGGCTCATGAAGGAAATTAAAACAAAAGAAGAAATGAGAATTTAGGCAAGCAGGTCAGGAGGGAGGTAATTCTGCATGGTGCCCAACAGAGGCCTCACAGAGGTCCCAGCTGAGTGAAGGCCTGAGGAGGGAGTCCTTTGGATACAGAGGAAAGAGGATATGTTGAGGTGAAAGGGGCACAGGCAGGAAGGAGTCCACGGTATTCAAGAAATAGCAGTAGGGTGGTACCATAGGAACCAACTGGGGAAAGCTGCAGGAGGTAATGGTAGGGAGGTAAAAGGCAAGAAATGAGGTAGGATCTTCTAGAATCTTTCAGACAGTTTCAGATCTGTGACTCTCACTGTGGGTGAGATGAGAAACCTTTGAGATTAAAAAAATTTTTTTGAACATCAGATTTGTTGAGGAATACTTTATATGTAATAACTTCACTTTAAATGTAAAATGTTCTGAGTCTTATCCCTCTCCTGAGTTTCTTCACCTCAAAGTCCCCCTGAATAGGAGAGAGTGAATTCGTGGTCTTAATGTCTTCCAGATAATGTCTCCTTTTTTTCACCATGTTTCTGTTTTGAAATTTGTAGGGACTGGGAGGTGACAGAGTAATCAACCCCTTGGACTTTCAACTGGGTTAATTATACTTGTCCCCAATCTTTAAAATGAGACTAGGTTTACATCTACTTATAAACTGCTTTTCTTTCTTCATTTTTGAATGGCTCTGTATCACCTCTCAACATTTTTCCCTATCACTTTTCTGTTTTGTAGAGTAGAACTCACTACCCTGTTCTTCCCACGGTGATAGATCATCTCTGCTCCGCACTCCTTCCACTCCCATTCAGATCTTCTCTTTTCCAGTTGCCACCAAATTAGGAAATCTGCTCTTTGATTTATCTCAAATGTCTATTTTTTGGCTAAGGTCCATCCACTCATTAGACTTTTATTTCCCTCATCCATCACTTCTGCCAGTTAGCTTTTTAAAAAGGTCAGTTCATGTGAAGAAGCAGTTATCACTTCAAGGAAGTTACTATGCATATAAGGATGCATGAAACCCCTGAGATTCCTACTAAAAGGAAAGGAGTAAAGGGAACCTCCTTCAATAGACGAGTAGGAATGTTGAAAAAGCCTTTCTTTATACTATTGGTGCAAAGAAAATTAGGTGCAAATTTTCTAAAATGCAATTGGTTCTTATCTATCCTAACATCCATCTCTCTCTCTCTCTCTTGTATTAAAATTGCATGGCTTTTCTATTTCTCCTGTATTTTTCTATGTGGCAATCATCACTTAACCAGGTACCACATGGTTAGTGTGTACTCCAGCAATCAACCAGTTCCTCATCTAAGCAACTTGTCCTCATGACCTTCTAATTGAGTGATCTTGGGCAAGCCACTCACCCTTTCTGAGCCTCTCAATATTTATCTGCAAAGGTAAATAACATACTAGATTTTTCTGAGGTAAATAATATACTAGATTAGAATGGGTCATGTTAGTCATTTAATTTCCATTTGCAATTTTTATCAATTCTTATTAATGTTACCATTACTTGGAGTAAAAATTAGGAAACATAACTTCTGCTCCCCGTAGTGGTAGAATGGGTAATTTGAATCAATTCTATGATGGAGAACACCTAGATGATCAAAATAAAATATAAAACTATGTTTAAAAGGAATTGGAGCATTAACAAGACAGTGCAAAATTAATAGGCAGACACTGCAGAGGACTGGTGACCAGAAAGTTGAGTCTACTCATTTCTTCTTGGGGAGTTTGCTTTCTCCAGGAAGTTGCTAAGAGCTAGATAGACAAGCCAAATGTTTTTGTGACCTTGCAAGTCGTGTCTCACTATTTTGGGGCAGGAACTATGGAGCTGTAGAAGGAAAACCAAGCTTGGTTTTGAAAATCAGAGAATAAAATCCCAGTTTTCTTATAAGCAAGAGCCTCTTTTTGTTTTCATTTTCTCATGTTTAAAATTAGAATATCAGAATACATAATCTGGGACCTTTTAAAATGATTCAATGTATATGAACATTTATGGTCTGATGCCTGATGCACTAAAGTAATTCATTATTTTCCCTTTCACTTTAAATTATTATGAAGCAAAATAGGAAAATTTAATTAATCAGCTCAAAACTAAGACTAAGAATTTTGTAAAGGTCATCATAATGATCTGATGACTTACCCATATGACTTTTCCAGTTTAAAGGTAATGCATTAATACGCATTGTATTTCATAAAAATAATTGAAAATTGCAAAATGTAAAGGGAAACAAAATAACTAATTTAGTAATCCACTTGAATAAATAAAAAGAAATAAATGAGAACATGGAATCTGCAGGACAAATATGAATCACTTAGCAACACTGTAAGTTCACACCCATATATATCAAGCACTTTCAACATAAGTGGTCCAAATGTTCCAATTAAAGGTAAGAACTTTTAGACTGGATTAAAAGGAACATTTAACATAATCAACTTTAGGAGTTCTATGAAAAGTTTTTTTGTTTTTTTTTAACAAAATTTTTGCAGAAGTGGAAAAAAATTGAGAAATAAGATGATGGAAAAGCATATACCATAAAAACACTGAATGGAAGAGTGTTTTCTAGCTGCATTAATATTATATAATTCTACTTATGTAAATTCCAAACACACAGAAAATTAATCTGTGAGTTTACAGTCCACTAGGGAGGGGTAGGTACCACATGACTGCATGAACTCCAGTGAATCCACAGAACTGAACATTGATGCCGTGTGCTTCTCCATGCACATGTTGTAATTTAACACAAGTTTCTGTAAAAATTATTATGGGATGCAAGTAGTGCCTTGCTTAGAGAGAAATTTACAGCTTAACCTACTATGCAAAGCAAAAGTCTGAAAAATAAATAAAACAGGTATTCATTTCGAAATGTAGAAAATGATAACAAAGTCAACATCAAGAGTAAAGTATATTTAATTATAAAGCTAAGAGCATTAGTTAAAAAGTAAAAACAAAGTATGGGAGAGAGGATCAATAAATCCAAAACTGATCCTCTAAGAAGACCAAAGAAATTGAAAAACTACTAGGATGCTGATAAGAATGAAAGCAGAAGGCATACATAAACAATATCAGAAATGAAAGGAAAATATTTTCATTTCTACAGATTACCAATAAATTTGAAATTTTTATGGCAATACATCTATATAAAATGAAGAAATTTCTAGAAAAATAACTTTTCAAATCTGACATAAGAAGAAATTAAAAATTTGAATTGTCCTATAATTACCAAAGATGTTGAATCCATAATTATGAACCTTCAAAAAGAGATGATACCATATCCAGATGACTTCCCCTATGAAATGTCTAACATTTAAGAAGTGAATAATGCACAATTGAAATGTTTTTAAATGAAAGAGTGACTAAAGGAAAGGGGGCTTACTGGTAAAATGCTTGAGCAAGACCTTGTATTCAATCTCCAGCACCATACAAACAAACATAAATAAAACAAAAAGGGGGAAAGATGTCCCAACTCACTGTATATAGCCAATATAATCAACAAAAGCTTAGGCTTTACAGCTAACAGCCATGTCATGACCTTGAAGATGGAATTTATATGGTAAAGATGGCAGAACAGAGAGAAAGAAGCTTGGTTTTCTTAAATCTTCTAAGGTTCAATTTGCTGGATTAGTAGCTAGGCACACTTTTGGAATTTTGACAACAGTATCAAGTAGTTTCTTAAAGGTTGTAGTGTTTCATCATTTATGAAGTGCTGCTGCTGCTTAGAACATGCGGCTCTAGCAGTCCTTACAAAACCTCTGTGTGGTAGATGTAATTTGTCACATTTTTCAGATAAAGAGAAAAGTGAAGTTATTGAATTTGAGTGTGTACAGCAAAGCCAGAATTTTGATCTCAGGTTTCTGACTTCCTAACCACTTTTCTGTCTAGTATACCATCCTACAGGAGCTCCAAAATTCTGGGAAGAGTTTAGGTCTATTCCTAAACCACTTGGAACTTGCTACATCCTCCTAGAGAAAGAAGGGTTAGCTCTTGTCCATGCTTCTTGGGTTCCACATTGTAATCTGTTCCTTTTCAGGCTCAGAACTACTTTTTATTACCATTATTGTTATCATTGTCTCTAAATAAAGATAACTGTACCTCCTACTATTGTTTTCAAGTAGAGGAGGCAATTTTCAGATGTGTTCTTCCTTCTACTCAAGTTGAGGGAGAGGACATAGTCATCCAGCAGTCTCCCTGAAGGAAGACCTGGTGTAGGATGATAGAACGGAACAGTTCCAGTGATCATAAGGAATGTATGATTTATAAAACAGAGAATCCATTCATTTGTTCATTCTACAAAGATTTTTTTGAGATCCTACTTTGTCCCATGTTCTAAGATAGTGTAGTGGTTAAGTAAATAGAATCTGGAACTAGGACTTCTGTGCTTGATTTTCGGATCCATGTTCTACCTCCAATAAACTGGGTGAACTTGAATAGTTACTTAAGCTCTTTAGGCTTCTTATTTATTAATCAACATTAGATTTCTCAAAGTAAGAATGTTTGTACCAATTCTATGTTATTCACTAATAGAATTGAAACTTGGAAAAAAGTGCTCACATACATAAAAGGGAAGAAAATAAATCTACCTCATAAAGTTGCTGGGAGGATTAAATTTATTCAACACGTTAGAGCATTTTAGATTAAAGCCTGGGGCATTCAAGTGCTGATTAAATGTTAGTTGTGCTTATATTTGGGATACCCTTCTAGGTCTTGGGGATATAATGACAAACATGTATGTGTAGGGACATAAAGACATGGGCATTGATACAAAAATGTAACAATGTATCCTTAACCTGAGGAAGGAATTCAGTTATGATGGGGACTGAGGGCAAGCAATTGTCTATTAGAAGTACCAATGATGGAAGAGAATTGTTGCAGCTGGAGCACTAGAGGAGGAGAGGAAGAGATTAGGAGATGGTTCTCAGGCCTGACCCTTGAAATGATGAGATTAGGAGCATGGGAAAGAGTGGCTGAGGTGCAGATGAGGAAGGGCTCTTCACAGCAAAATTTGAGGAACTAGAGCCTAAGGAAGTTGATTGATCATACACGTGGAAATCAAAGACACATTTAATTGAACAGAAGTATTTAATGAATATATAAGTAAAAACTCAAGCAAAAGTAAAAAATGAGGTCAGTGTTTAAGGATCTATAAGTAACCTTGTCTGTGTTTGCTTAGAGATCTGCTGAGAGTGGTTTGAGCTGTGAAGTTCAGGGCCCCTGTAGAACATAAGCTCCAGAGCAAGTGTGCTTATCAGGTTTTGCTCACTGCATGTGTGCCAAGTGTCTGGAACCATACCAGCATGTAGCAGGTGTTCAGTAAATATTTACTGAATAAATGAATGAATGAATATCATGAAGGGCCTTGACTTTAAGAAAGGAAGAGTGGGAACTATATCCTGTAGGCAGTGTTCAGCCTAGAGGAGTTTCTGATCAAGGGGCTTGAATTATCCTAGGAAGATTGGTTCTGCACAGACAAGTGAGAGATACAAGTAAGGAAGAGGAAGATAAGGGCTTATAGTAGAGCAGACATAGCGGGAAGCAGAAGGGAGGGAAAAGTCAGAGATAGGTGAAAAGTAGGTATTGAGACATTAAATCGTGGCTATTATGGATAGTGAATTTGAAGAGATTACCTAAATGCAAATATTTCTTTTAATATTTGACATTCACAAGTCCTTTTCTTATATCCTGCTTCTTCCATCAATACCTTCTACAGCTGATTAAATACAGGATAGAAAATGGAATACATCACCCTGACATTTTTCTAAATTGAGGCTCTTGTCATAGGATGAATGTTGCCATTTGTTATTAAAACACTCAAGTGCACACCTCCTATCAGTAAAGTAACTTTTTACCCGCTAGCCCTTTGGGGGTTTATTTTGTCTTTCATAACCCAATCTGCAAATTAGCAGTGATCCCATAATTTATCTTTGATGCTGTGCTCATTTTATTTATAATCCAGAGGCAATTAAAATCTCTTTTATCCAACACTGTCCTGATGACAGACTTGTGGCCACCACTCCGACACATGATGGCTGACATAAATCATTTCACGATCAAAGTGTCTGCTGACTTGCTGGTCTCTAGCAAGTTACAGCAGATGCCACCCCAGACAGAGTGACAGGGACATTCTTTATAGGAGCCTCATTTTAGCTAACTGCTTTACTCTGTTCCAGCTCGGGAATCTTGACATGTTGGCTAGTTTGTGACAGTTTAGAAATTCTTCATGTGGCTTTCATAAGCTACCAAGCAATGGTCATTCTTGTCCCTCCCTCTGGAGGTGTTCATGGTTTCTTAGCAGGGCATACAAGAGTGTCACAATCTAGACACAATCCATCACTCTGGCTTTACCACCAGCACTGCCTCTCCTATTCCTTCAGCTGTACCTGTCCTCTCCAGTCCCCCAAATCTTACAACCTGCACCTACCACTCTACTTCCAGTTCCCTGAGCATGGTGATCCCTTTCTTAGCTGCGTCCTTGAGAAGGAAATACCAGACCATTAAAACAAGTTTCTTCCTGCATTCTCTATCATGTGTAATTTTACTTCTCTGTGAAGATTCAACACAGTTGTTCTTGTCTCTGTAAAGTGTTTATAACCCCTTGCCATTCAAGTGATTTCTCCTTCCTCTCTACTTCTAAAACAATGCAGCTTGTTTTTATCCGGTTCATAGAGTCGATTAAATTGCATTAATCAGTTCATGGAGTTATAATCATCATTGGTCTATGAAGAGAATAGGTTTTTCTGTTCCATTTTAATATTCTGTTCTTTATCCTGTTTCTTTGTTTCTAATCTCTACTCAATGCAGATAGTCCTTCTGATGATTTTAATCTATGTTCTTAGGTATGCAGAAATTTGTTAAGATGATACAGTGCCATTTTGTTTGTGTATGTTTCTAATTTACATATGCCTGGAGGGCTGAAAAAATATACTTCCTAATTTTTTTACTGTAAATTATGTTTCACATCTATCTATACTGCTGCACTTACATTTAATTTCTTGATTCTGAAAGAAATATGGATAAAGATGATAAAGTACTACCATTTACTTGATAACTAGTGAGTTTTATCATGTCTTCACATATTTATAGCCACTTAGGTTTCTATTTCTGTGAATTCATATATTATTTTCATTTTCCCTTTTTTAGCCTAATTATCAGATTCTAAGTGGGTTTATATTCAAATCTTCAACTACAATTTTATTTGATCTTTTCTCTGCTTTTCAGTTGTTTATTTATGCTTAAATAATAGGGTTCAATTTATATAAAATATGATCTTTAACACAATTTATTGCTCATTTTGCCAGTATGAAACACCTCTCTTTTTTTTAACAGTTCCCATGAGTTCTATATTAAATTATATTTTGACTAATATGAAATTGTTAACTATCACTTTTGTTTGGAATACATATTGTATTATTTTAAAATTATCTCATATGCTTAATATGTTTCGGGAACTTGCCTTTTTAAAAAGCTAACCAGAGAGTCCCTGCCTTTTCAGTTAAGTTTAACTCATTTATAATTACTGCTATTAATGTTACATTTAAAGTTTTTATTATAAGTGTGATATTCTAAATTCTAATTAAAATAAAAATATTCCTTTTATTGTTAATTTTTGTTTTTTATGGTATTAATAATTATAAAACAATTGTTTTTCTCTGTTATTCCTGATGCCCTTTGGGAGAGTTTAAGCTCATTAATTTATCCTTTAAATGTATCCCATTCTGTTATTCAACAAATCTATTGAGCTTTTCACTTTAAATGCTATAATTTTCTTGAAGCTCATTGCTCTTGTTCTTGTTCATTTCCCCTAGTATCCTCCTTTATTTATTTGAGACTAATTATTATTCTTATTTTGAATTATGCTGATTAGTGTCTTAGGATTGCTTTAAATAATGTATGTAGGTGTTTTAGTCAGCTTTTTCATCCCTGTGGCCAAAAGACCTGACAAGAATAATTAGAGAAGGAAAGGGTTATTTGATTCATCCGAGGTCTCAGTCAATAGATGGCTGACTTCGTAGTTCTGTGTCGCAGGTAAGGCAGAATATCATGGCAGAAGTGTGTGGAGGAGGAAAGTAGCCCAGGACATGGCACCAGGAAGCAGATAGTGAGCTTTGCTCACCATGGACAAAATATATGCCCCCAAAGCACACCCCAGTGACTCACTTTCTCCAGCCATTCCCACCTATCTACAGTTACTGCCCAGTTCATCCATATCAGTGGATTGAGGCAGTGATTAGGTTAAAACACTCATAACCCAAACATTCCACCTATAAACTTTCTTGCATTGTTATATACATAAGCTTTGGGGTGGGTACCTCTTATTTAAACCATAGCAATATATTGTTCAGTTTGTAGTTCTTTTGTAATGTTTATATTCTGTAAATGTTTCACATTCTATTTTTGTAAGTGAATTATTCCTCTCAAGATGTCAGCTAGTTTGGTAGCTGGTAAAATCTATCTGCAAAAAGGAATGAAATCATATGGGACATGGACTCTTTCTTGGTTTAGACTGTCATTTATTTCTCTTCTTGTCTCTTCTAATACTCCCATTACTCAGCTACTCTTTCTACCCTAGATATTTTTTTTCTTTTTTTAGATTTTAAGTTAGAAATCTGGGATCTATCAATGTCCCTATTTCTATTTCAAAATTCTGGAAAGAGAGTCAGTAGCCTGTGCTATTGTACCACGTTATAAGCTAATCAGAAGTAGAAAGCCTTGAGACATCTTTCTTTTCTACTATGAATCCTAAAGACCAGAGACTATATTTTATTCCTATTTACTACTTGTATATGAACATACTATAATCATTCAATACAAGCCAGTCTATAACAAAGACTAAAAATAATATTTTACAGAAAAAGTCCAATCATTAGAGAACAGAAATATAAACTTGACACTAGTTATGAGTCACCATAACCTTGATGAATCATAACATGTCAAAGGAGGATTTGATGAATGTCTATTGTCTTTTCAAGCCTGCTCATTCAAAATCCTTCCAAAATTAATGGTTTTCACTTTTTTGATTTGGTGAATTTGGCAAAACTGACTCTTGAGTAGTTGAAAATTCTGAAGTGTTTAAGAACAGAGTTCTGAAGACATTTCTGGTTAATTGTGGCTACTTCATAAATGAAATCTCAAAAATTCGTCTTAAATGTCTCAGGCTTGTCTTGTTTCTCCCAGGGTGTGATGTCTGAGAAAGGGTAGAGGCCAGGGACACTATCAATAGCTTACAAGGCACAGGGTAGCTCCTCACAACAAAGAATTGTGTGTCCAAAATGTCAATAGGCTGCTACTAAGAAACCCTTGAGCACAGGGATTCTGATCTCCTAGCTTAATCATGCTCCGAAATTCTCCATGTGGCATTGACTGTGGCCTAGGAAAATGGAATTCAAGTGTCCATTATTATCCAAATCTATTTGCATTCTGGGTTTGGCTACTAGCAATTCAGGATTCCAGGGATAGGTGCAATGTACCCTACCTCTACCTCCCTCCCCACATTCCCCGCTTCCTCTCTCTCTGTCTCTTTCTCTTTCCCTTCCTTCCTCCCCTTCTCTCTCCCCCTCCCTCTCCCTCTCGCTTTCCCTCTTCCTCTCCCTCTCTCTCTCTCTCTCTCACACACACACACACACCTAATAGGTGGTGTTGCTAAGATACCAAATTGGGTTGTTGAATGCCAGAGTCAGAGTTTCTCTACTAATTCCTCAACTTTGACCTTCAGTTCTTTTTTGGATGTGGTTTAGTTTTCATAGTTAGCTTTTCTTGTTCCTGAACATGGGATAGCTCCCTAAGATGTTCCCCTTATTTGGATATCCCCCACATGCTGGCATACTTGCTCTGTCTTACTTCCAAATATCGACTTTTTCAGAAGATCTTTCCTGACTGTGCAAGTTAAAGTAACACACTTCTCCTGTCACTTTTATCATTGTGCCCTGTTTTATATTTCTTCATACAATTACTAACACTTGCCATATACTTGCTTGTTTAAAATTTTCATTCTCCTTTCACCTCCATAACATTCTGCAGGGATTTTCTTTGTTTACTATTATATTCCAGGGTTTAGGGAACAGGATGTGTGCTCAATATCAGTTGTTTGCTCTGGAGTCCATGCAGAGGTTAACATGTCATAGTCTCTGCTAGATGCTTGGAGGCAGAGATGGATAATTACAAGGATGATGCTATATAGATGGGTGTGCAGATGCTATCACTGTCCTGACTAAGAGAACAGCCTTCACAGGGAAGGCTGCACCTGCATAGGAGTCAGAAAAGCAGGAAGGAGGAAGAATGTCTTAGGTACTTTTTAGCATGTAAAAATTGTGATACTTTTAGAAGACTTATGTTTTAGTAATAAAGGAGGTAGCTCTGTAAGCATAAATCTGGTCTACAATTTGAAGAATAATACACGTCATATGAGGAAGGCAGGACTTCTTCCTGTGGGAAATTGGGGGCCCTAAAATATTTTGAGTAGCTCTGTGTTTGAAGATAATAATGTTAATGGCACTGTGGAGGTTGGATTGGATGATCAGAGGTGGTGATGATAAGCCATCATGGAGAAATTTAAAAATTAATTCAGAAACTAATCTATTGCCTCCCACTGAGACCATCTATTCTCTGTGACCTTCCTCTTTCCTCCCTAGATGATATAGTTTAAAGCCCAATTTCTTGTAAAAACTGCTTTTCAATTTCTAAAAATTATAGTCAGCAACCCTGTGGTCAAGCATCTGATCAATCATTGGACACATTTCCTATCCATCTCATGCATTGTCATTGAAATAGATCTAGCTTTGACTCACTTCAGGGAAATTCTCTGAGAGTTTGTGCCAGAAAGCAATATCTCACAGTCAATGTCACTTAGGGCTTAGTCTTAACCATCTATCAAGAGAGTCTCAATTAATTTTGCTGAGGCTAAAAGTCACTTATAATTACAGTCCTGTTATCTGAGTATGTCTTTCTTATCTTTTACTATCTCATGCTTCATTCTTGGCTAGACTATCACGGGTACCATTATTTTATTGGTAAGCCTTGGTCCTGTACCTCCTAGTTCAAATTGATTAACTACTGCTCTTCTCCAATAGATAAAGGACATGACCAGCTTTTAGATTTCTCAGATAGAGCTTCTAAACTGACATTTATTTCCTCCAATGTCTCAGGAACAGCTCCTCCACTGCAGTTTGGAATGATCAGATTTTCAGTGCCAAAAACCATGTGATAAATGAAATTCTCTTTTCTAGCTAATCAACAGGTCTAGATGAGCTCACAAAATTGAGAATGGTTTCTGTCAGTTACAATAGTTATTTTTAGGCCATAATAATAAGAAGAAGAAATATATAGTTGTTATATTTCTATCACTCATTATCTTATTAATGAGAAAATGTTTTAAACTTAGCTTATCCAAAAAATTATGGTATGAGGAAGCTTTGTGTGTTGAGACCCAGTGTTTTCATTTTAAAATGATGACATAACATCTATCTCATTAGTTTTAAGAATTAAATGAGGCAATGCATGTAAAGCATCAAGCATATTTTCTGATTTGTAAAGTATACTCAATAAACACTCCCATTCAGTTCACCAAACGTGTATCCCAGATTTTTTTATGTGTCATTGTCTATACTGATTGTTGTGATACAAAGATAAGTAACAGACCCCTATTTAAAGGAGACCATAGCTTAGTGGAGGAGACAAACATGTGAAGGTATAAATATCATTCTTTGTGGAAGGTACAAAAATAAAAATGGAGCACCTCATACAGAGGAGATCTAGTAGAATTGGCTAGCTCTACCTGGAAAAGTTTTGTTCTGGAGTAGATGATAGGGGATCTGAGCCTCAACTGGTATATAAGAAATCATCAGATGGGCCGGGGGGGATGGGATGGATGGGTTTGGTGGTTTGGAAAGGTGGCTAGAGAGAAAAGGAAATTCAGGCTAAAACAATGGCATTTGTGACATGTATCCCTCTTTTCCTTTCTATTCTTTCTCTTACTTTCTAAAGAAAATTTTAAAAAAAATGCAGTATTGGAAATTAAACCTAGGAGCACTCTACCAATGAACTATATCCCTAGCCCTTTTAATTTTTTATTTTGAGACAGGGTCTTGTTAAATTGTTCAGGCTGGCTTTAAACTTGTGATCATCCTGCCTCAGCCTCCTGAGTCAGCAGGATTACAGATGTGTAGCACCATGCTTGAACCTTTTACTTTACAATAAGACTCTTTTACCAAGTCCAGTAGTTCAGTCATGCCCTGTTAAGCTGTTGAAAAGAATAAATTTGAATATTAAAGATTTTGATCAATTGTAACCAATGCAGAAGAAAAATGAATCCTTTTCTCATTTATTTAAAGCATTGATGAATTTACTGGCATAATATTATATTCTTTAAAGCATTTTTAAACATTTCTAGTATTTCATTTAATTGTCTCCCAATTCTCATGTGGTAAGGATCATTATTCTCATTTTACAAAAAATGAAGAAAATAGGGCTATGTGAGCTGCCCAGGATCTCCAGGAGGTGAACTGCAGGATTTGGACTTTACAAGTCATCTAAACCCCAAATTCAGCATTCTGTTCTCCACCATCAAGCCTTCCTTTATAACAAAGTCATTAAAAAACTAACTTGTATTTGACAAAAAAAAAATTGTTGAATAATCTTAGTCAACTTTCCTTTGCATTCCTGGAGGATTAAGAAAAAAACCTGCTTAATTCTTATCAAAATGCCAATAAAATTCTTCACAGAGCTAGAAAAAACAGCAAGAAAAGAAATGCTGCGGGATCACAACACCTGATTTTAAATTCTAATGTAGAACTATAGTAACAAAAATGGCATGGTATTGGCAGAAAAACAGACACAAAGACCAATAGAATAGAATAGAAGACACAGAGACAAACCACATAGATATATTCATCTGATCCTTTATAAAGATGCCAAAAACATACATTGGAGAAAAGACAGCCTTTGAAACAAATGGGACTGAGAAAATAGAATATTCATATAAAGAAGATTGACACTAGATCATGCACAAAGAACAACTCAAGATGGATCAAAGACCTAGGATTTAGAGCAGAAACTTTGCAATTAGTAGGAAAAAATATAGGGTCAACATGTCAATATATATATATAGGCACAGGCAACAACTTCCTGTGCTTAATAGTTTAATAAATAGTTTAATAGTTTAATAAAACTATTAAAACTTGGGAAATAATGACAAGAATTAATAGATGTGATTCTAACTGTAACCAGAATTTCAAGATTTCTTCTCACTTTAATTAGAATAGCAACCATTGAGAATACAAATAATAATAAATGCTGGCAAGAAATAAAACTGATACACTATGTGTAGGATTATAAGTACAACTACTTTGAAAATCAGTATGGCGGTTCCTTAAAAGACTAGGGATGGAACTCACATGACCCAACTCTACCACTCATTGGTATTTATAAAAAATAATTAAAGTCAGCATATTAGAGTGATATATGTATTCCTATGTTTACAGGAGCATAATTCACAATAGTCATGTTATGGAATCTGTCCAGGTGTCCATCAACAGATGAATGGATAAAGAAAATGTGGCATATATACACAATGAAGTTTTATTCAGACATGAAGAAGAATGAAATCATGTCATTTGCAGGAGAATGCAGGAACATTATGCTAAGTGAGATTAACCACGCTCAGAAAGTCAAGGGCTCTATATTTTCTCTTACATGTGGAAACTAGAGAAAAAAAGGGAAAAAAAAGGAGGATATCCTGTACCAGTGGAGTAGAGAAAGAGGACCAGGGGAAGGAGGAGGGTAAGGAAAGGGGAGGTACTGGGGAATGACATTGACCAAAATTACATTATGTATATGCATGAATATGTAAAAATAAAAAGTAAAATCTCACTATTATGTATAATAATAACA
Source organism: Geosciurus inauris (assembly GCA_004024805.1). Lineage (NCBI taxonomy): Eukaryota > Metazoa > Chordata > Mammalia > Rodentia > Sciuridae > Geosciurus > Geosciurus inauris. Next base: position 25,863 of record PVHX01015013.1, on the reverse strand, counting down.
TAACAAATAAAAACAATTTCTTACTAAAAAGTTTGCTTGCATTAAAGCTGGGGCAAATGGTTTAAAAAGAAGGAATAGGAATAGCATTAATAGGGTTATCATATAATTTATCACCTAAACAACACTTTTGAGAATAAAATACCTGAACCTACAAGATGTAACAGATACTCTTTTGGGACAATATGGTAATTCTAAATATAGACTATGAACTAACTTATTCATTTAACTAGCAGTGATTACCTATTCCAGGAAAGGTTCTGAACCAGTGTAGAGACAGAGATTAACTTGAGGAGCTTAATGAATGACAGAGGAGCTGCACAAATCAACAGAGAATAATAGCTTCCAATTATTATGAGTGTATACTTTTAGAATTTGGACACACACTATCTTATGTTATGTTAAATAATTTTGTAAAATATTATTATTATTCCCAAATCACCTACTTAATTTTGTTAAATTGGGGAGCTGGACTTGAAAATCACATTATATCTCCTCTTAAAATCTGAGGATGACTTGGCTATTTGAAGCCACAATTTTAGGTTAACATAGCTTTGTGAATCATATCTTGGGCTTCTCTCCTCCCTCATGTATCTTCAGAGTGTTGGTCCTTAGTTGCAGAGTAGATTCTGGGTCATAATCTTAACAGCGCTAAAAGAATATATTGGTTTGCCTAATATTCCTTACATTCCAGAGGAAGAGTTTGAGTAGTATGCCAGTGTTCAAAATACAAAAGTTGCCATTGTGACTTGTTTTGTGGTTTCCCTTTTGTTTATTTTTCTATTCATTGACCTTACCTTCCTCTATGTTGGCTGTGTTTTCAGAGGGTTTTCCATCAAGTTTTCAAGATAGTTCCAAACTGTCTTTCTGAATCCAACTCCAGAGAATGTTTTTTTTTTCTTTATCACTCAAGCAGAGTCCCCAGGATCATCTTGGATTGGTGCTGATTTATTTGGCTCAAGTTATGCACCTATCCCTGAGGACAAGGGCAGAGTAGTAGAGTAGGTCCCATGATCTGAACTTGGATCCTGGAGTTGAAGGCTACATCTGAATCACTGGGGCAAATAATTAAGAATGAATAGAATAACCAAATAAACATCAGGCTAAATGGCTATTTGGTGGCAAAAATAATATTTTCTTTTTCTTTCTAGTTGTGTGGGCATGTGTGCATGCCTGTGGACATGTGTGAGTGACTGGGCCTTTCACATGCTAGACAAGTACTCTATGACTGAGCTACGTCCCTAGCCCAGCAGTCAATATTTTCCATGCTCTCTCAGTGTGAAGGACTTTGCATGAAATGGACTATGGTAACCTTCAAGCCTCTCGAGTCTAGTAATTGATGAAAAAATGTACCAAATTATTTCAATAAGAACATGACCCAAGAAAGTAGGGGGCAAGTGCCAGTTTTTTTCAACATTCCTTTCACCATTTTTTCCCCCTCATGCCTCATTGAAAGAGTCATTCTGAAAACATCTTTTATGACTTGAAGACAACTTCTCTTTCATTGCAAGATTGATCTTTTCAATTTCCAGTGCTGGTAAGGGTATATCAAGCTTTAAAATAGAACTGAAGCTACTCATTTCTTTTTATGGATAATTAATTCACTCTTACAAAATAGGATTTATGCAAAGTAAGGAATCTAATTCTGAGTGTAGAATCATTTTCTTCAATGGACCAAGATCAAATTTCTTCTCGTTCAACTTATGGTTTTGAATAGAGTTCCATAAAGAATTCAACTCTGTAGCATGTGATGACAAAGAATAACTAGCAAATTTAGTGGCCTACAAGGTTCTATGACATTTATTGTGTTTCTGAGAATGTTTCATTGAGACATTATCAATTGTATTATTAAAGGCCTTAGGAAATGTCTGGGCCTAGATTTTTTTTTTTTTTTTTTTAAGGAACAAGTATGTTTAATGGACAAAATTATTAAATGTATTCATCACAAAAGACACGTTAAGACATTCAAATGATGGAACATCAAATTTAGAAGGGACTTCATATTCCTGCTCTGCATGCCTTTTAGAAGTGCCATACTTAATGCGGGGACCACATTCATCAGCCTTTCAGGTGAATATAATGTTGAACTAAATGAGCTCATCATGTACCATTTCACTTCCAGGGACCTTCTAGTTTGAGGCTGCAGGATTTACATTCGAGAGATTTGTGTTGCACTACCTTCCAATTCAGCCACTTTTCTATTTGTGACTTAGGCAAGTTACTCAACTTTAATGATTTTCAGCATTAAAATAGGTTAATGATGAAAATTAACATTATGTTATTGTCACATAATGTATGCATATGACATACTAGAAATTTTTGAAGTTCTATCTTCACATTATTTTAGTGTTAAAACAATTGTTTAGTTATCTTTAAAATTTTAGTAAAGTTCTATAGAAGCATAGCTATTTATTCCACAGATACACGCTGAGCTGTCATCCTATCCTGATTTATCACATGTCTGGAGCAGACCACTGACATTCTCAGTGACTTCAGAGTATATGCAGGTGACCTGTCTTCAGCAGACAACTGTTTTCATTCACTCCCTTGGTAACAAGGTGATAATGTAAGCCTTGTTGTCACTGTAATTGCCTACCTAAAGGCACCATTAATTCAAATTTCACATTTTCACCAAAATTATTGTTTTCCAGTTTCAACTACCTACCCATGATGATTCTTCAACTTAAGAGAGATCTCCATTCCATGGATACTCCTGCTTCCACCGAACCATAAGACCTTTTCTTATTTGTTTTCATTAAATCTTGATTCCATGATGTCATTACTTTAATAACAACTTTGAGAATGACATAAATGTCCTTGCTCTGCTGTTTATCACAACCCATGACAGAAAACCAACACTGGGTGACTCTAATTGTTTGTTTTTTCCACACCTATATCTGAGAAGATAACTCCTCTGGAGAAGTTTCCCTGACACAGTTATTTTCCCATAGATTCAGTTTCATCATTCTCACCAAATAGGCACTTAGTATTGCAGAGCAATCATATTCTTCTACTGTCTCTAACAACTATTTTGAGCAGTCTGGCCTCCATTTTCTGAATATGCTCTTCAACAGATGAATGAATAAAGAAAATGTGGTGTAAATACACAATGGACTATTTGTTACTCAGCCATAGAGAGAATGACTTTATGACTTTTGCCGGTAAATGGATCAATATGGAGACAATCAAATAAGCCAATCCCCAAAATCCAAAGGTGTAATGTTCTCTGTGATAGGTGGATGCTAACACACTGAGTGGGGGAGGGAAGAATAGAAGTTCAGTAGATTAGACAAAGAGGAATGAAGGGAAGGGAAAGGGAAGGGAATAGGGAAAACCGTAGAATGAATCAGACGTAACTTTCCCATGTTCATACATGAATATACCACCAGTGAAACTCCATATCATGTACAACCACAAGAATGAGACCCTAATTGGAATGAGTTATACTGCATGTTGTATAATATGTCAAAACACACTCCACTGTCATGTATATCTAAAAAGGAGAAATACAAAAAAGAAAAAGAAAAAAGAAAGAAGGACTTGAGTTCTATCATAGTCTCTTGGCCAGCTGTATGTTTTTAGCTGGTTATATGTTAATTAAAATCTTTTTTTCTCCAAGAATGGCCAAATTACTTTCATTTATGTGTGATCAAAGATGAACTGTCACTCTGTTTTCATTGGCATGTTTTCTGACTGTACTGACAATTTCAAGCCATGGTCTGCTAAGAATTCTGGTTGTCATGTTAGGCTGGGCAACCTCTTAGACATGGCTGGTAATGCACACCCAGAGAAACAGTGGAATCTCTCTAACAGCTTGTAGAATCTGACTAGAGTTGTCTTGGTTGGATGTTTTTGGTCATTGCTGTTGACATTTTGATTTTCACTTTTTCTCTTAGAGCTAATTTCTTTTCCAATTGCAAAATGATTTAAGTAGACTAGATGTGGTATCAGGCCTTAGGTAAAATATTTTCAGAATTGTAGGCTTAAGCTTGTACAATCAATTTTGGCTTTGTTCACAAGGCAAAATACAATGAGATTGTTTCTCCCATTTTTCACATTTTCTTCTACATGAGATTTGGAGACACTTTATTTTTTTAAAAATATTTTTGAAAAACAGAGTGAAATAGGAAATAAAACTCTATGAGTTCTTGTTGAAAAGTTTCTCAGAGTATATGGAGTACTCATTTTTCATGCCAGAGACAGTTCTGTATCCTGTGTTTTCATTATTTGGATATACTTATTCTATTTCCCACTCTAGAACTCACACTCCATGAGATATAATGCCTGGCACATAGTAGGAATTTAATTAGATAAGTTGAATATGTCTCAAAGATATTTTTGTTTCATAAATTGTATTTATTGAATAGTAACTATAGTTGTACCATTTTCATTGAAAACCTATCTAAAGGCATGCGTTAAAATCAATCTAAATTACTCCCTAGTCAGACAAAACTTCTGGTCAGTATAATATAATCAATAACATTTCAAAGGAATGAGTTCTTGGACTAAAAAATATCCAATGCTTCTGTTTGCTTGGGAAATCCAGTCATCAAAGGGATCCATGAGGCCAGGCCATAGGGTGCAAAATCGAAACTGAGGAAGAACAGAAAGTGAACATCATTATATATTCGGGAGGGATCATTGAGGGGTGGAGCTGCAGAAGGAACATGTCCAACAGGGTCCCCAAACAAGGAGGGGCCCTGCACTGAGGAGGCCTTAAAACTAACAATGTTCTTCCTTAAGATCCTCTGACACAAGAGATGTCAGATGATAAGTCTTGATTCATGTGTGGAGCTGTGGCAAGCAGTAAAGGGAGGGCAAGTATCGGAGCAGCACACACTGGTATGGTGTGTTCAGAAACTATGGGCACATGAGGCTACTGGTCCAGTTAGATGTAGAGGAGGACTGCAGAGATAGAAGCGGCTGAGACTTGCATGTGAAGTATGAGCATTCTTCCAGTAGTGTCACTTACTGGAACTCATGATTGTTTCTGGACAGCTTTCCAGGAAGCCATTGCTGTCTGTATTCACTCTCTCCCAGGAAACCCAAGATTACCTTGTCTGTTAGGTCATCAGACTGTGATTTTGGATGAATTAGAGAAAATGTAGCTCTCATTTTACAAAAGCTAATGACCTTAACCATAAACAATAGATAGATCATTTTGTGATATTAATATTGTATCACTTTCAGATTATAGAAATATAATTTGGATACAATACAAAAAAGGATATAAAGAAAATAATTATCTATGATTTCATAGTCTAGAAATAATAATTATCACTTTTTTCAGATTATGTGATGCACATTTATTGAACAATTATTCTCCTGACAAACCCTTTCTTTAAAACTCACTGAATGTATTTCTTCTGTGAAATCTCTTTTCACTCAGGGGATAATTAATTTACATCTCTATTATGACAAACCTATATTCTCTATTCCCATTTTTCAATCTGTTTATCATTCTGTTCTAGCTATTTTTCCTGACTCTCCCATTAAGTTGTGCTTTTCTAAAAGCTAAGGCTTTAATATATTTGTATTTCCTGGATATAAACACAGTGGCCAGCACATGCTAGACTCTCAGCAATTTCTTGTCAAAGTATGAATGTTCACCAATTTATAAATTTCCTATTAATATCATGGAGGTCTAAGAAATGGACTTGCATAATTTTTAAAGATTGGTGATTTTAAACTATATTGGAATCAAATAGAATATCTTTTATTGCCTGGAACAAACTTTAAAACTTGAAATTAAGAATCCTATACATGCCAAGCATGGTCACGCACACCTGTAATCCCAGGACTTTGGGAGACTGAGACAGGAGAATAGCAAGTTCAAAGCCAGCCTCAGCAAAGGTGAGACTCTAAGCAACTCAGTGAGACCCTGTCTCTAAATAAAACACAAAATAGGGCTGGGGATGTGGCTCAGTGGTCGAGTACCCTTGAGATCATTACCTGGTAGCAAAAAAAAACCAAAAAAACCTATACTTGTCGGAGTATAAGGAATTGATATGGAAGATATTTTCAAGTGCTAAACTTTATAAATCTCAGAGGTCAAGATTACTGGGTCTTAAAAAATACTTGTCTTCAGATCTTGGACCATGCATATCTGTTTAAATTTTTTTAATTGTTGCTTTTACTGTTGTCTATTTTCTTGATTTGATTGTTTCTGTTATCCTACAAGAACATTGTATATATGATTTATCTTCAATAAATGCTAAATAGCTCATGATTTTTAATAAAAGGATCTTTGTCCTTTTGAATAAATAATTATGGCTTCTTTATTTACATGAAGTGAAACCCATAAAGTTAAAATTAATAGTGCATACAGTAATAAGAGTTAGAGATGTTATAGTAACATTTTAGTATATATTGCTTATTAAAAGATGAAGAAAATAAAACCAAGAAACACTAAGTGGCCTTTGCAATGTCATAATAAATTCTAGTGCTAAGCTAGACTTAGGACACAAATGGAAGAAATCTACTCAATTTATGGAAGCAGCAAATAGATGGCCAGCTGAGAGGTCATCAAATAATGAGGTTGGATTACATTGTCCATATATGCTGGATGTACCTGTTGTCCCTGTGTCTACTGTGTGCCCATTTGTGCTGTTTTGTTCTGTCCTGTCCTCTTTTATTTTGTCTAAGCTTATCCTAATTTGTCATATTTTATTGTCCATCTATGTATTTCTCTGTAAAACTATCACCTAGCTATATAAATCCCATGGGATTGAGATTTTATGAAGTGACAGGAGTTTTATATATGTTATATCATTGAACTCTGCTTAAAAATCCTTTGAGAAAAATATTGTTGCATCTACCTTACAGTTGAGGGCATTGAGGCTCAGAGAAGACAAGTAATGTGTTGATCCTCACAGGACCTAATGGTGGAGCCACCCAACTTTGAAGTTCATACTCACCCAGACTCTGATCCAGCAAGATATCTCTACCTGAGGCATGCCAAATACTGGCAGTCTTCCCTTTCACTGCATTTGAGCCTTTGCTCAAACATTACCTCCAAAGTATTCTCCTCCATAAAGACTATGTTTGCAACTGATTTATCCTCTGCTATGCTATCCATTTCCCTGCTTTAGATATTTTCTCTCATGTACCTATCACTTTGTACCATCCTTCACTGGTGTATTATCTGTTCCACCTCACGGGATGTAAGCACTAGGAGATAATTTTTCTCTGCTCTTATCTTTGCAATCTCTTGCATCTAGAATAATTACTGGCACATGAAAAAACTCAATAACATTTTATTGCCTAGTGGTAATTTAATGGGAAAAGAATCAAAATAGAGCATCTTAGGAATGAATAAATGAATGGAGAATACCCAGATATATTGTAATAGGAAGAATGAGTATATTTTGAATATATATTTTGCCTTTTTCTTTTTTGGAAACATGATAGATAGATGGATAAAGTGCCCTTAAAGGATGAGGCAACATGGAATAATGTCAGAGCCTAGTTGTGAAGTGTTATCTTTGCAACATCTACATCTTACCCAATGAAGTCCCCAGGAACACCTGTTCAGAACCCATGAGACTCTTATTCATTTTCTTAGACGAGGCAATCTGAATCACACATACCTGAGGAATATTGTTTGTTGAGGGAAAGAGCATTTCAGGCGTGGTGAAATTATTGGGAGGAATTATTATTGTCTTCTCCATGATCCCTGGTTGGAGCAGCAGAATTATAGAATGGAACATGAACAAGGTAGAACTAATTTTGAAGATTCTCATGGCTGGTTTGCAGTTTATTAGGTTAGGAATGGATTTTTATTTTTTTAGCTACAGCTCATGTGGAAGTTGGTCGGCCAGATGACAAGGGTCTGAACAGCCGGGTTGCCGGTTGTGTAGAAGATTACACATTTGCTATTCCACGGACAAGTTCATTAAAGGCGTTATTCCAGCTGACAGAACAGCACTTGCACAGAGCTGCCAGATTTGATGCTGTAAAGGAAACACACCATTTTGGAAATAAATTACACTTTGTATTAACTGAATGATATATTAATCTTTTCCGCTACTGAAGCAGGAGAGAGAATGAGCAGTGAATGTTAACACAGCATTATATGGATACCCATTTGCAGATCCCACTTTCTTCAACATGCACAGACATGGTATTCAGAAACTGTCTTCATAGAAAATTGAACTTACTCCAGTATTTAAAACAGCATTTCTTTGATGATCTATTTGGTTATAAGAACTTAAGAAGCTTGAACATTCAAAATTCTTTGGGTCACTAAGTGTCCCATCTGTCCGATTTTTATAAAATATCTCCAGCAAAAATTATTCTAAGATTTGTTTCTTTTTTTTCCTAAAAAAATGAGGGAAATGAGATATCTCCAATTGAAGAGAAGTCACAGTTCCTGCAGAGTGGGAAATTGGGACTAACATAGGATTCAAGGGCAACAGACTGACCAGTTGTGAGACAAAGGGCAGGTTGTAGAACATCTCTGAGCTCTGTACAATAAGAACATCTGTACAATGAGAACACTAATTATGTTTCTCAGAGATGTTATAAGGAAAAATTATACACACATACATACACATAGTATGTGCATACAATGAGTTGATTTTGTTTTTCTTCTTCCTTCTTTGGGAGAAGAAAGGGGTAAGTCCCCAAACTAATCATACTCTGTTTCTGGATTCTCTTCCAAACAGAAATTGAAAGGTGAAATTATATTTAAAGGAATAAAGGTGTCATGCAGAAGAAAGAAAGCTGATAAGTTTTGTCTTTGGCTCCTTTATTTAGCTTATTTTCAGTCTCCCAGAATAAAGCAATTAATATTACTACTACTACTACTACTACTACTACTACTACTACTGCCACCACTACTACTATCACTACTACTAACACTACTACTACTGCTGCTACTACTCCCTTTCCTGCTGATGAGGTTTTAAAACAGTTTGATAATACTGGTTTTATTTGGAACTGGATACATTAGATGGCCTTGTACTCATTTCATTCTCACCACATCTCCCAAACCACAATTCTACCTCACTTCTTTATATTTTTTGGGAACACATTATTAAGTGCTTATTAACAAGCACTTATTAAGTGCTTATTAACAAGCTTATTAAGTGCTTGTTAAATAAATAACAAGGGAGAAAGAACTAGGATGGAGGATCAGGAATCCTTCCCACTTTCATCCAAGATAGAGGGAGTGTTGGGAAGAATTTTTAATGGGTATGGAACAGAATATCTAACTGCATTTATTGAACACCTATGAATGGTATCAATGGCGTTATACCAGATTTTTTCATTTATTATCTGATTAAACATCCATGATGGCCTTGTGAAATAAATATTCTTATTCTCAGAACATAGTTGAAGAAAGGAAGATAAGAAAGGTTTCATAAACTTCCCCAAATTTCACAGCTAGCAAGTGGCTTTCTAGAATCTGGAAGACTTCTATTGTGTCAGGTTTCGTAGCTCATATTCTTGACACTTCTGTGGAGGGCTCATGACAGGGGTGCTTGGCGTGGCCCACGAGTCTCCTCAGAGAAGCCTGCTGATCTTGCAGACTGAGTTTATAAATTCATGGACACAGTGAAGAACCATGTAAACAATTTCAATAATGTTTCCAAAAAGGGAGGTTACAGAAAGGAGCTTTAGAGAACTCTAAAGAAAAAATTTGTTTTGAATTGTGATAAAGACCACATTACATAAAATTTAACATCTCAAGTATTTTAAGTATACTGTTTAGTAATGCTAAGTATATTCTCAACATGGTTGTATAATGGAGCTTTTCATTTTGGAAAACTGAAACTCTATACTTATTAAACAACTCCTATTTCCTTCCTCTAGCCCCTGGTAACCACCACTATCCTTCTTCTTCTTCTTCTTTTTTTTCTGTTGAGGATCAGACCCAGGATCCACCACATGCTAGGCAAGTGCTTTATCACTGAGCCATGTCCCATCATCCCATCCTAGCTTTCTACTTTCTGTTTCTATGAATTTCATTACATTAGATATCTCGTAAAAGTGGAATCATCCAGTATTTGACATTTTGCACCTGCCTTATTTCACTTAGTATGACGTCTACAAGATTCATCCATGCTGTAGCATGTGATAGAATATCCTTCTTTTGTAAGGCTGAATAATATTCCTTAGTATGTACATATACAATTATTTGTGCAGTCATCTATCAGCTGTCACTTGGGTTGCTTCCACCACTTGGCTATTGTGAATAGTGCTGCTATGATCACCAGTTTTCAAGTATTTCTTCATGATCCTGCTATCAATTCTTTAGATATATGGACAGAAGTGGAATTGCTAGATCATATAGTATTACTAGCTAAAATTTTTTTCCCACAAAGGTTGCACAATTTTACAAGTTTACCAATAGTACACAAGGGTTCTAATTCCTTCACATCTTCAACAAAACTTGTTATTTTTTTTTACTTTTTTGTTTTGATAATAGCTCTCAGGGATAAGAGTTGATATCTCATTGTGACATCTGACTAGCATTTGTTTAATGATTAGTGATTAGAGGATTTTAGCAGCTGGAATTACTGGGAGTGGTTACAGGAGGTAAGTTAACAAGTATATTCTGGGCGGGGTTAGTTTGTAAAGTAGGTGAGTTTTTGGGAGTCAAAGATCTTGCTGTGAATGTGCATGAGTCTGTGAGGATTCATTATCAAAACAACTTGTGGTCTTACCTTGAAGTATTTAGATCTGAATGAGTTGGTGGTTAGGTAGTTTGTGTTGCACATTATGGCTTGGTTATAAGTCAAATTAGAGTTTGTCTTGCAAATTGTGATTTCTGTTTGGTTCTTTCCTCCTTTCAGAGATCATTTTGTCATGCCATATCTGAAGCTTTGTACTGTAATCCACAGGCAAGTATTCATCTTTTAAGTTTATTATAATTATTACTGAAGAAAACAAAACTATAATTATTGACACAGTTTTTGGTATATAGTAAGTGCTTATTAAATAGTAGTGATGGAGTAATCGCGCCCACGTCCTGAGTGGGCGATAGAAACAAGGTTCCCACCAGTGGAATGGGCAGGCTAGGAAATTAAAGCTAAGAAAAATAAAATAGCAAAATAACCACAGAACACAGAAAGTAGTTTCAAAAGCAGGGGCAGGACGGGCAAGCTGACCAGACGGATCTAGCTTCTAACACACAGGAAGGAGCCCACGTTTGCTTTATTTATAATGGAAAACATCAAAGGCCTTCCACAGAATGTTCTTCACCAAAATAGGATAAAGGTGGGGGCAGGTAGGCTGCTCAGTTCCTAATGGGATATGCCCATCCCCCGTACTGCAATGAGGGACCTTCCTAGCAGAACGTGCATTGGGCCTCTATTGCTGTGGGAGGAAATGTATAAAGTAGTTACCAGTGCTGTAGCTATTGGTTCTGAACTCTACTTCCAACAAAACCCATTACTACTGCCCTGGTGAGAAGCTCATCAACTCTTATGAGATCATAAGTTTCCTCCCTTCTGTATTCAACTAAGACACTGCTGACAGAATGACCTGCCTACAGCCTAAGTTTGAGCCAGTCATTCTCCTGGTTAACGCCCCCTGTATCCCAAGTGCTGTTCCTTGTCCACAAGAGGGTCTAGGCTCCCTACCATTCTGTGATAAGCCTTCCTTGAGCAGGCCTCTGCCCGCATCTTCAGGTCATCTCCCACAGATCTCTAGTAACAATATTGGTTTTTCAGAGCCGTTAAATACTTTAGTACCTCATGTGCTGCATGCACTATTTATTTCTCCTTAAACTATTGATTTGTACTCAATTAAAAGAAAGCTTACTTAAAAGAGTAAAAGGCATAAAATCAATAATGATTTCTATTTTTAATTCAATTCTTTTTTGCTTTCTTTTCCTCCCTCCTCCATTTTCCCATCTTACCTCCCTCTACCTCACTTTCATTTAATGCAGTAAGAACATCATATTAACTTAAGAAGTATGCTTTTAATTTTTTTCATGCCTGTATAATTTTATGTAAAAGCACACATACACATGAACTTGTATACATATACTTGTATACATAAACTTATTTATACATATTATTGGAGGTCTCCAATCTCTAATATCAACTCCTGTGAAATTTCAGATCTTTTAGACACTTTTAAGCCTTTATAGTACGGGAGAAATATGACTAAAATGTAATTATTTCCCCAAGTCACCTCCTTTTCCTGACTTAGTTACTGAGCAGAATGGCCCAGTATCTTTTGAAAGCTTGGTGTTTTTAATTTGAAAGTCCCATTGTCATTTCTGTCACCTTAGAAGGGAATGTTAAGAAGAGGTCATTGGGAAATTACTGACTCTAGATGAACAATTTACTCTTAATTAAAAAGCCTGATGAAACTCTCACTGGGAAATGAACTCATTCAATGGGAGATAATTTAAGCTCATCCACTCAGGACATTTTCTCTCTATTTTTCCTTCACTCAGTACATAAAAATTTTATTTAGTCTTGTGATATAAATTGAATTTGACAGGAGCAAAATTTTTTTTATTCAAACCATAAAATTATTATGTTGTCTGAGTTAACATTGTGTTTTCCCTTCAGAAAAATAATGAGTACCACTTTCCCTAGAGTGATTGTCTGGCAGCAAAGGACACTGTAGAAAATTACTCCTTGCTGGGATTTCAGAATGCGAAGGAAACAGTTATCAGTAAACACACAAGTCTCTAAGTCAGAAGACCAGAGTTCAAGTCCAGTTCTGTCATTTAACTGTGGGGTCACTCATGGGCAAATATCTGAAACTTGGTTTCCTCATCCATGAAAAGAATAATAATTCTTGACACATGTTGTTGACTATTCTAAGGAGTAAATAAAATAATGGTTGTGAAAGGCAGAGTGACTATGAAATGCAATGTAAATATACAAGCTGTCAATATTAATGCATCCTAAGCAAGACATTTTAGTTTCATTTAAAAGTTAACTTGACAAGTTCACTTGTTCAGAGATGGATTTATTTTCCGCTTAAAGTAGCTGTTATTGTCTTCTGACTAGTTCTCCTTTTCCACTGAAGAAGAAAGGAGTATCATTAGATGACAGTGTCTGTCTCCGTGCAGAGGCCTGCATGCTGCTGTCCCTGCTTACCCCCACCACCTTGAACAGTCTTGGTAAGGTATACATGGGCTGCTGTGATTTTCTGACCCGTAGAGAGTTCTGTCATGACATGCTGGGAGAGTTCAATTCCAGGGTGGACTGCATAACCAGATGCAAATGCAGCCATCTCAGCAGATGCCAGAATGAGCAGATGGTGACACCTGAAAATCAGATTAGATGATCACATCTCACTGAACATCCATATTGACAGAATATGTCCTGGTCCAGACACTGTTCATCCCAAGTGCCTTGCCATATAAAACTTCTTCACTCTTTCCTCCCATAACACGGATGAAACTCAGAGCAAATTGGCTAGAGGTGGCCCCAAACTGCCATTCAAATCCTGAATTCACTGGGGAAGAAAAATAATAAGAAGTAGACCAAGAGTCTTTCTTCACCTTCAATCGAATGGAGACTTCAGATAAAAATAAAGTTCAGATATGAAAAAATAGGTTTTTTTTTTGCATCTCTGAGTTTATAGCTTGTGAAAATATTATACCTATTGAAATTCTTATACTAGAATCTTTACCTTCCATTACTTCTATTCTCACAGCTCTGGAATACTGGTCTTTTAATTAATCAATAAACTAAAAACATTTTGAAAATATATTTCTATATATATGTATATATATATGCACACATAATAAAACATACTACTTCTTTCCAAGTTGTTCCTAGACCAATGACACAAATGAATATGTTTTAATAGCTACTCAATTGGCAAAATAGTTTAGAAGTTTAGAAGTTGATCTTACTGCATTGATCTGTGAGAAAATTAAGGGAGGAAAAAATTAAGAGAGGAAATTAAGAGATAAAGTCACTTTTGGAATGGAAGGGCATTAAATTTATCTATTAGAAATAGAAATAAAATTGACTTGATTAGTAAATTTAAAAAGGAGAGAAAAGTAAAAATAGGATGATAATATTTTCTAGAAATACAGACAAAACCAGATTAAAAGGAAGCTGTCATGGTATCTTGTGCTTCATTGACTGTGAAGGAAGGGAGTGGTATCATAGAGTTTTACCAATTGTTGTTAAGATTTTCATTATCTCTTGAGTGTACACACTATTTCTTATTGCCCTGGCTGTGGGCCTCCAACTTATAATAGTAATGTTATAATGAGACATAAAAAGCACAAAGCACAGGCATGCTTGGTACATAATCAGAGATTCTGTTTCTTGACCACTACAGTAGAGTCACACAAATTGTTTCTTGTTTCTTGGTGCATCTAAAAGAGATGTTTACACTAAATTATAACCTATTTAGCATGAAAATAGCATAAAAATAAAATTTACTTACCTTAATTAAATATACTTTATTGCTAAAAAATGCTAACTATAATTTGAGTCTTCAGTGAGTTATAGTCTTTCTGCTGGTGAAGGATCTTGTTTTGATGTTGATGGCTTCTGGCTGATCAGGGGGGTGGTTCCTGAAGGCTGGGGAGGCTAGGATGATTTCTTAAAACAGCAGTGAAGTTTGCTGCTTGCATTGACTCATCCTTTCACAAATATTTCTTTATGGTATACAATGCTATATGATAGCATTTTACCTCTAGCAGAACTTTCTTCAAAATTGTATTTGATTATCTTAAACCCTGCTGCTGCTTTTTCAAATGAATTTGCATAATATTCCAGGTCTTGTCATTTCAACAATGTTTAGAGAATCTTCACTAGGAGTACATTCTGTCTCAAGAAACCATTTTATTTGCTCATGCATAAGAAGCAATTCCTCATTCTTTAAATTTTTATCATGAGATCTTACATGAATACTTTCTCTTGGCTATTTACTATTGACTTAAAAAATACTTGGCTTAGAAATGGGAGTAGCTTTTCATTTCTGTAAGTAAAGCTGCAAGGATTTTTCTCAATGAACAGATTTGGAATTATATTTCAGCAGTGGAACAAGTCTTCTGTGCTTAGAGAGGGGCAGAATGAGTGACAACAAGGTAAATAGGATCTATCTTCAATATTTGGACAAGATGATTAATGTAATTACTATAAGACAAGAAAGACAGAGATGGTTACAATGTTGATGGCATCTTTGTTAGTTCAATACTGCCTAGCCAGCTTCAAGAAGTTCTTGTACTGAATCAAAGAGAAAGCTTAAGAGGACCAACTAGAAAGAAACATCACATTTGGGGAAAATGACAAGTCTTATGGATGCTCAGATGTCCTAGAAGATTACATTCCTGTTATGATTATATTATTTATATATCTTCTAAAGTGTTGTACCCAGGGTGCAAAGATGTGGAGAGCAATGTCCCAGACAATGTCAATAAAAACAGGCAGGTAATTTATAAGCCCTAAAATATTCTGGTATTTTCCTTGAGATCTGTCTCCCAGACTCACCTCCAAGGGGGAGGCTATCTTTGTGGAGGAGAAAACTAATTGGCACAAGAGTAGACAGAGCCATAGGCTCGCCACTAAACCCCCAAGCAAACCCAAAAGGTTATTTTTTTTGCTTATAACACTTAAGTTTAAGGAATCAACTCTGGTGATTTTTGTTCTGAGTATGTTTTCATCTTATCCACCCAAATCTCTATTAGCTCTAATTCAACAAAGTTGCCATTCACAAGACAAAGGTGTACCTGAAGCACAAAAATATTGTGATATTAAATACATCTTCACATATGGTAATATTTTCATTAAATCATATTAAGATCATTTTAGCTTGGTAACTTAGGGAACTTTGAGCCTTTTTTGAAAATGAACAATTTCTTGGATTTTAAATTTTCATACAGGTAACCAACCTAGTCAAACTACATTCATATGCACATACTTCATACAAAAAGAATTCAGCAAGATGTTTAACAAGTTATCAGTGAAAATGTTGTATTCTCACTGAAATAAACTATGAAATAACTAAACAATAATTTTTAATTCAACTAGTTTTCCATCATTTGTGAAAATAAGAATTTCAAAACTACTTGATTTCTATAAGGAGAGAGACTTAACATAGACACAATTTAAAATAGTAATAGTTACAAGTTTTGACATCAGACTTTGTAAAAATCACTTTCTGGAAAGAAGTAGAAGAAGTCAGAGCCTTCCTTGACCTACCACCAACTCTAAACCATTGTCACTTTGTTAATTTCCTTTTTTTGCATTCTCAAGTTTGCTGGCAACTCACTTTCCACTAAGGAAACTATGAATTTGTGACACAGTGAATATCAGATATTATGATTCAATACTTCCAAAATGTTGGGAGTTAATGTTAAAAATGACTGTAACAAAAGAGGGGCTATAATATGCTAGCCTAATATATTTCATATTAATAGAGCTAGAGAAGAAATTTAGATTAAACCTCAAAGTGTGATGTTTATTGCTATTGTTAATTGATGTTGCATAGCAGCATTATTTGAGGTGCTAAATGGTTTATGTGTTTATATGACCTGGTATTTCTTTTCCTGGGAGCAAAGATACTGAAGTAGAAAATCTGTTTTCAAACAGTGATGCTGTGCTCAGGCAGTACTCAATCTATCCACTTTGCAGATAGGCTGGGGAATCAACTAGGAGGGGAAAACAATGGAAAGGTAATTTTTTAACATTCTAATTCTATTTAGTCCTCTATAGTTTTGTTTGTAGACACTAACCTCAAGTGGCTAATTAAATAATTTGAATTAATTAAAGTTACATAAAATTTAAAAATTCATACCTTCATCTACAGTAGCTATTTTTTCACGTGTTCTGTAGCCACACATAAGTGATGCTATTGTATGCCATAGAACTGTTTTGTCATCTCAGAAAGTTTCAATGGACAAAACCCACATGCTAGAGATAAAATTAGAGGCTTAAAAAGGATATAGTGAGCCGAGCACAGTGGCTCACACCTGTAATCCCAGCACTTTGGGAGGCTGAGACTGGAGAATCTCAAGTTCAAAGCCAGCCTCAGCAACAATGAGGTGCTAAGCAACTCAGTGAGACCTTGTCTCTACATAAAACACAAAATAGGGCTGTGGATGTGGTTCAGTGGTCGAGTGCCCCTGAGTTCAATCTCCAGTGCCAAAAAAAAAAAAAAAGGATATAGTAAAGTTTGCACATTTAGGTGAATTGAAAAAGAAACAGACCAGTTTGAAAGCCAACATAAACTTAGAAATTTCCCTCTCATTAAAAAAAAAATTTTTTCTTAGTTGTAGATGGGCACAATATGTTTATTTTATTTCTATGTGGTGATGAGGATTGAACCCAGTGCCTCACACGTGGCAAGTGCTCTGCCACTGAGCTACAACCCTAGCCCCACCTCCCTCCCTTTTTAAGGAGTCTGTCTTGTTTTAGAAGAGGTTATAGCTGCCAGTAATTGTGTGGAATGATATTACGTGCACCTCTGAACTGGATTTTGGCCAGTAATACCAGTTTTGCAAAATAGAACTGTTTCTTTTTGGAGGTGAATAATTTCACATTTTGAAAGAGAATATATCACAATGAGTCTGAATCATCTTGTTTTTGGAAAAAGAATCAATTTTGGAAAAATGTACTCCTGGTTGCCAAATAATAATAATTTGAAAATAAGAAATAGTTATTAAAGTGAATAGAATTAAATTGAGCCTTTTGAGTGATCAATATATTAATGATAGAACAAAAATGGGACAAAGGTGATTCTAACATTGATTTTCCAATATCATGCATAAAATGCTGTATATAAACTAATTCAAATTCTCAGTCCAATACTGAAATTTAGACCAGCAATTAGGTTGTTGACCACAAATTAAAGGAAGTTGAAAAATTAGATGAGTGGTGACCAGAAAATAAGCATATGGAAAATACTGAAGTGGGCTTTTTTCAAAAAGAAGATGAAAATTAAAAAAAATAATATATATATATTTTTAATTTTCATTCAATATATATATATACTTGAAGAATTTTGAGTGTGGGGTATTGATCAAAGAAGGAATCCAGTGGGGAAATATCTAATCTCTTTTCTAGGAAGAGAGGGCAGTTGTCAATGTTACTTAACAGAAATAAAATCAATTGTTAGTAAATACAAAATAAATAAAAAAAGAAAGAAATGTAGATCTTGTAGAGAAAGAGACCAAACAAGGATATCACCCAGTAAAATGGCAAGCCTCCATGAATGAAGGGACCAAGAACATACACAGCTGGATAAGGTAGTCTTATCCTGCACTAAATGCATTTTCTGCAAAACTGAATATGTACATGTGGTGCTCTAGCAGGTGGCAGCCTTCTTGACTTCACTTTCATTCTCTCCCTATTGCCTAGTACTCTGGAGAGTCCACTGCACTGAGCAGAAAAGAACTGGGAGTCAACAATCTATGTAGGGGTTCAAGGGACTTTGTAGGAGGGAGAACTGAACTTCTGTTCAAAGAAACTTCATGTAGTTGATGACATTTCATATTTGGGCTCTATAGAATGAGTAGGCATGTTCTGGTCTACTAGTGGGAATTGAAGGAGAAAAGAGGGAGAAAATGTAGTATTTATGAAGCTAAGAAGCAAGAAACACAAGGTCCTCTTGAGGAACTGCAACTACTTGGAGAATCTAGGGTACAGGATGATGATCAGAGTGAGATGAGTATGTCCCAGACCATGGCAGCCCTTGAATACTGTTGCAAAGCTGCTGACTCTTACAAAACAGGAAATCCATTGCAGAAAAGGTGAATAGATTTAACTGGTTTTGAATATTTGCACATACAAACCGTATTTTACCCTTAAGCCATAAATCCCCAATTCACTGTCTGTATCTTTCATTACAGACAGATGAAAGAACAATATTTATCTCAGGTTTAAAAACTAGGAGGGTACACAAAGAGCTGCATTTAAACGTTTGTTAAGAAATCAATATGAACTCTTCTATTGACACAGACAATTCATATTAAGATTTAGCTCAAACATATGTGATCAATTATGTACAGGCTGACTTGACAGCTCCCTTCCCATCTTTTGGTAATGCAAGCCCATTATGGCCTCCCATTCAACACTTGACTGCCAGTTGGGATTGTTTCTTCTCGAGAAATCAGCATGATCATGCCAGAGTACGGGGTCTCTTAAGGACTCAATCATCATTACTTTGCTTTGTTGAGCTTTATGTTTCCCTGTGTTGGAACCATGTTCCAAAATGAAGGTGTATTAGCTTTCTGTTGCCATTGTAACAAATACAGTAGTCCCATCAATACACAGGTATTTTTCTGCCCTTCTGGAAGTCTAAGACTGAAATCACTTTCACTGGACTGAAAGTCAAAGTGCAGGCAGGGCTGATTCCTTCTGGAGGCTCTGAGGGAAGAGCTGGTTTCCTTGCTTCTTTCAGCTTTGAGTGGCTGCTTTATTCTTTGCTTTGTGGTTCTTCTCCAAGCTCAAGACATATCATTCCAACATCTGTTATGTCTTACACCCCTTCTTTTAAGTAGTCAAATTTCCCTACTTCTCCCTTTTATAAAGAATGTATGACTACATTAAGGGCCTTTCCTGTTAATTCAGGTAGATCTTTACATCTCAAGATCCTTAACGTACTTGCATATGCAAAATCCTTCCTGCCATACAACAAAACACTAACAGATTGCAGAGATTAGGACCTGGATACACTTGGGGAAGTTGGTTAGCCTAGCTTAGGTAGTGACTCAGCATCGCCATGTTTGAATCAGAAGTTTCCTCAGAGGCAATCACTACCACCGATTTGGAATGCCATACTTTAGACCACTAACTCAGTGAACATTTCTTTATCCATACCTTGCTCTCCTGACCTTATGCCCTCAGGAGCTCAGCCTAATCACTTAAAACAACAACAACAACAACAACAACAACAACAACAACAAACTGTACTCTTGTCTATGGTCTTAGGGATAATCATTCAGCTCTCTCTTTGCTCATCTGAAAACAACCACCATCATCCTTGCCCCCCAAACAAAAAGAACAACAAAAAAGGGACAAAATCCCACAGGCTCTTAGATTTCAATTTATATGACACAAAATGATTGTTGAAGGTAATTTGGCCACTATATTTCTTTTTTAATGCTCATGGAAATCCAATGAAATAGGTATTATTTTCACCATTTTGCAAATAAGGAAACTAGTATTTATTCACACAGAGTAGATTCACCGCCCTAAGAATCCTCTGTGCTCAACTTATTCATCCTTCCCTTCCCTCAGCTTCTAAGTATTTTGCTGTCTCCATAGTTTTGCCTTTTCTAGAATGTCAGGGAGTTGGAATCATACAGTGTACACCCTTTGAGATTGACATGTTTAGCTTAGTAATATGTATCTAAGGTTCTTCTGTGTTTTCATGGTTCATTCCATTAGTAGTAAAAAATAGTCTGTTTGGGTGAACCACATTTATTTAGTCATTAATTCACTCAAAAGACATCTTGGTTGCTTCTAAGTTTTGGCAACTGTGAATAATACTTCTGTAAGCATTCATGTGGAGATTTTTGTGTAGACATAAATTTTCCGCTCATCTGGGTGATTACTGTGGTTCAATTGCTGAACTACATGGTGATACTATATTCAACACTCTGTTCATCACTCAGAAAACAATGAGAAGAAGGACTGTTATAGTTTAAATGTGGTGTTCCCCAAAAGCTCACATGTGAGAGACAATGCAAGGTTTGGAGGATAAATGATTGGGTTATAATCTTAACCTAATCAGTGAATTAATCCCTGATGGGACTAACTGAGTGGAAACTGGAGGCAGATGGGGTGTGGCTGGAGGAAGTGGTTAAGAAAGGGCATGGCTTTGGGGTGTGTATTTTGTATCTGGAGCATGAAGTCTCTCTCTCTCTGCTGTCTGATCATCATGTGAGCTGCTTCCCTCCACCACACTCTCCCACTATGATGTTCAGCCTCACCTCAAGCCCAAGGAATGGAGCTGGGCTTCTATGGACTAAGGACTCTGAAACTGTGAGCCCTTAAATAAACTTTTCCTTTTCTACCATTGTTCTGGTCAGATCTTTGAGTCACAGTGGCAAAATAGCTGACTAAAAAAGGATAAAACTCCGAAAGAAAAACAAAACAAAATTTGATTTTACTTTACATGGGAAAATAATGAATATTGAATGTAACTCAACCATTCTATTTCAAATTTGAATCCTGAACAAGCCATGCACTTTGTCATGATGTACAATTCTTTTTATACATTGTTGGATTTGGTTTGCTAAGTTTTTGGGAGGGTACTAGAGATTGAACTCAGGGGTACTTGATGACTGAGCCACATCCCCAGCCCAATTTTGTGTTTTATTTAGACACGGTCTCATTGAGTGGTTTAGTGCCTCGCTGTTGCTGAGGCTGGCTTTGAATTGGTGATTCTCCAGTCTCAGCCTCCCAAATGGTTTGCTAAAATTTTGGGGCAGATTGTTGCATTCATGTTTATGAGGGATATTGGTCTATAGTGCTCTTGTAACTCCCTTGTCAGGTTATGGTATAGGCTAATGTTGGCCACCCAGGATGTATTTCCTCTGTTATAATCTTATGGAAGAGACTTTAGAGAGCTGGCATAATTTCATCTTTAAATGTATGGTGTAATTCATTAGTGAACCTGTTTGGGCCTGTGCTTCCCCTTTTGGAAGCTCATTCCTTGTTGATTTGATTTGTTTAATAGACCTAAGCCTATTCAGATTGTTTACTTCCCATGTAAACTTTGGTATATTCTATCTTTTGAGGGATTGGTCCATTTCATTCATTTCATTAAGGTCATTGAATTTGTAGCCATAGAACTGTTCAAAGTATTCATATGTATATATGTATACACACACACACACACACATATATTTTTACATTGATGGGATCACTAGTGATGGTCTCTCTTTAATACATAATCTTAGTACTTTATATACTTTTCTTTATTTTCTTAGCATGGCTAGAGGCTCATTGATTTTATTGATATCTTTAAAGAATCAGTTTTTAGTTTTTAAAATTTTCCCTATTTCCTGTTTTCAAATTTACTGATTTCTGTTTAAATTTTTCTTTTCTTTTTTATAATTTTTTTTAGTTGTAGATGGACATAATACCTTCCTTCCTTCCTTCCTTCCTTCCTTCCTTCCTTCCTTCCTTCCTTCCTTCCTTCCTATGTGGTGCTGAGGATTGAACCCAGTGCCTCACACATGCTAGGCAAGCATTCCACCGCTGAGCCACAACCTTTAAACTTTTATTTTCTTATGCTTTGTATTTAACTGGCTTTCCTTTTCCTAGTTCCTAAGTGGAAGCTTAGCTAATTGATTTTAGAACTTTCCTTCTTTCTGGTATATGAATTTAATGTTGTTAATGTTTTTTGCTCTAAGCATTGCTTTTTGCTACATGGCACAAATTTTGATACATTGTGTTTTCATTTTCATTTTGTTCAATGTATTTTAAATTTTCTCTTGAGGTTTCTTCTTTGACCCCTATAGAAGTAAATAGTTTGATTTCTAAGTATTTGGGGATTTTCCAGCTTCCTTTATGATTATTAGTTTAATTCCATTGTGGTTTGAAAACAGACTTTGTATTATTTCTATTCTTTTAAACTAGTTAAGTTGTGTTTTATGATCCAAAATGGAGCTATCTTGGTGAATGTTTCCTGTGAACTTGAGGAGTGTGTATTCTACTGCTGCTGGAAATAGTAGTTTAAATCAATATATGTATTTATGTCTAGTTGATTGATGATGCAGTTGAGCTAAACGATGTCCTTAATGATTTTCCACTCACTGGATCTGTGCATTTTTGATACAGGGGTGTTAAAAGTGTCCATCTAAAGTCTTGGAATTTTCTGCAGTCTCTAAGTTCTATCAGTCTTTCCCTCAGGAATGTTAACACCCTCTTGTTAGGCGCATACATAATAAAGATCCATCCTTTATCATTATGTAGTAACCCTCTTTACTTCAGATAATTCTCTTTGCTATGAAGTTTGCTCTGTCTAAATTTATTCCCTCATATTTTCTTTATTTAGTGCTAACATATTTTTCTCCATCCCTTTACTCTTAATTTATGTGTTTTATATTTAAAATAGTTTTCCCAAAAATAACATGTAGTTGGCTCTTATTTTTAATGCTTTTATTAGTTCATTGTACTTATACATAAAAGTCAGCTTCCTTTTGACATAATCATGCGTGCATAGAATTTAATTTGTTACATTTCAGTCTCCAGTGCTTTCTCTTTCCCTCCTTTCTTCCCTCCCTCTATTCCTCTCCCTCTACTCTACTGGTTAATAGTGCTTTATAGATATATACAAGGATGGAATTCACTGTGATATATATGGACATAGTATAATTTTGTCAAAATTCACCCCACATTTTCTCTTTTCCTATTCCTTACTTTTCTTCACTGATCTTTCTCTATTTTTGTGAGATCCAACCCTGCTCTATTTTCCCATAATTTTACTCTAGCTTCTACATATGAAAAAAAAAAAAAAAAACCACAAAACAAAACCATTTGACCCTTAACTTTCTAAGTCTGGCTTGTTTCACTTAGCATGATGTTCTCCAGTTCTATCCATTTACAAGAAAATGCATAATTTCATTCTTTATGGCTGAGTAAAAGTCCATTGTGTATACATACCACATTTTCTTAATCCCTTCATCTGTTGATAAGCACCTGGACTGGTTTGATAACTTGGCTATTGTGAATTGCATTGCTGTCAACTTGATTTCTCTGTATCATGATACTATGCTGATTTTAGTTCTTTTGAATAAATACCAAGTAGCAGGATAGCTGGGTCACATGGTGGTTCTATTCCAAATCTTTAGAGGAATCTCCATACTGCTTTCCAAAGTGGTTGTTTTAATTTTCAGTCCCACCAACAATGTATGAGTGTACCTATTCCCCCACATTTTCACCAGCATTTATTATTATTTGTTTTCCTGACAATAGCCATTCTAACTGGGGTGAGATGGAATCTATTTGTAGTTTTGATTTGCATTTCCCTGATTAGAGATGTTGAAAATTTTTTCATGTATTTGTTGCCCATTTGTATTTCTTCCTTTGAGAAGTGTCTGCTTAGTTATTTTGTCCATTTATTCATTTTGTGTGTATGTGTGTGTGTGTGTGTGTGTGTGTGTGTGTGTTAAGCTTTTTGAGTTCTTTGGATATATTCTGGATATTAATCCACTATCAGAGCAGTAGCTGGTGAAGATTTTCTCCCATTCTGTAGGTTCTCTCTTCATGCTTTTATCATTTCCTCTGCTGTGTAGGAGCTTTTTAATTTTATGAATTGGCTTTTATTTTTTGTTCCAGTCAGTAGAGTTTTTTATTTGGTGCATTTAGAATATTCACTTTTAAGGTTATTATTATATAGTGGAATTAATATCTACCACATTTGTTATTTAATTTTTTTCTTTGCCCTTGTCCTTTGTTCTTATTTTTGTCATTCATTCTTTTTGTTACTTTTGTGGTTTTTATTGAGTCTTTTATCTGAATAAATTTTTCTCTCTTTTATTAGCATGCTAATTATACTTCTTTAAAAAACCTTTTTTTTTAGGGTTACCCTACAGTTTACAACATACAGAAAGACAACTAATTCAAGTCCACTTTTAAATAACACTATACTGATTCATGTGTAGTGCACTTGCCTTTTAGTAACAAAATAATCATAATTACTTTGTTTTTGTATTATTCATTTCACTTACACATCAGTATATATATGTATATATGTATATATGATTGATCATGTTGATGCTATTATTATTTGAGCAACTTTTATTCATAAAACAATTAGGGATAGGAAAATATTTTTATTTTACCTTCACTTAATTCATCTTTAGCGCTCTTTCATTATTTACATATATATCCAGCTTTCTAACCAAATTATTTTCCTTTTCTCTGAACAAATTATTTTAACATTTGTAAAAAGATTGGTCCACTGGCAACCCCCCCCCCCCCGAAACACAAACAAAACAAACAACAAAAAAAAACACCTCTCAAATTCTTTTGTCTGAGGAAGACTTTTTTCCCTTAAGTTTTGAAGAACAATTTGCAGGATAACCAATTCTAGAGTTTTTTTCTCTCAATATGTTAATATTTCATCCTACTTTCTCCTTGTTTGCATGGTTTTCCAAGGAGAAGTTAGTTTTATGAGATATTTACCTTTGCTGCTCTATAGGCAAATTTTTTTATCTTTATCTTTTCCCAATTATTTTTTAACCTTTGATTTTTTTTTTTTATAATTTGAATTTACAATGCACCTTAGTATATATATTTTTTATTTTTGGCATTTACCCTGTTTAGTGTTCTTAGGACTTCTCAGATATGGAATTATAGAAATTTCTATTTGTTATTGCTACAGTTTTTTTCTTTTCTCTTTTTTTCCCCTGATGTTATTCCCCTAACATTCTGAGCTCTTTTTTTTTTGTTTGTTTCCTCAGTGCTTTTTCCCCCCCTATGTTTTTTTATTTCTATTGACACATCTTCAGGTTCAAGGGATTTGCTCTTCACCATACTGTAATCTACCAATAAACCCATCAAAGACATTCTTCACTTCTGTACAGTGCTTTTGCTCTGCAGCATTTACTTTTGAATGTTTTGGAATTTCCACCTGTTATGGTTTGGATGTGACTTGTTCCTCAAAAGCTCATGTGTGAGACAATGCAAGTAGGTTTGGAGGAGAAAAAATTAGCCTTAACCTAATTAGTGAATTAATCTCTGATGGGGTTAACTGGGTGGTAACTAGAGGCAGGTGGGATTTGGCTGGAGGAAGTGGTTAATTTGGGGCGGGGCAATGAGATATATATTTGGTATCTGGAGAGCAGAATCTCTTTCCACTTCTTGAGCATCATGTGATCTTCTTTTTGCCATACTCTTCTGCCATGATGTTCTGCCTTACTTTGAGCCTCTAGGAATGGAGCCAGCCTTCTATGGACTAAGACCTCTGAAACTGTGA
>PVHX01015012.1:0-48336 GCA_004024805.1 Geosciurus inauris | reverse complement strand
TTTATTTATTTTTCTCAAAAGTTGCATTTTAATACATGTTATCAAACATAACAGAAAAAAAACAAATTTTCAGAAGCTGTACACACTATTCACTGAAAATATTTGTTGAGGCAAATAGAAAAAAAATTATTACAATCATAATTTTTCTAACTTTGCACAAAATTATAAGCAGATTACATTCTTCATATTAAACATCTTTTTATGCACTTTCAATGAACAGTATATATATATATATATTTATATATATTTTTTATCAACCATCTTTACTATACCCATTCCCCTTTCCTGCCCCCCACCTCCCCAAAGTGAGACTTTTTTGAGGGTTTGCTCTTTATTGCCAAGAGTATGAGAGATTCCTTAATTGACAGAACGTTGTGATACATACTGCATTGTGTTATTATATTATACACAGATACGAATAGACTTCTCAATGAAGTATCTTCTCAAAGTCCATTAGTTTAAACCTATTACTACTTAAAAATATAATTAGTATTGATTGTAATAATTTAATTAAAATTCTTAAATTTATCAAAATGGTTTTCAAAATACTCAACTCAAATTTCTTTAACAATAAGTCCACGGTATTATACTTTTTAACCTAAAATTCCAGATGTTACTAGTATTTAGAGTTTTTTTATAACAAATACATTATTTGTCCCTTTATATTTTAAAACGAATTCATGACATAGATACTTTATTCATATATATACTGTAGTGTGAAACAGACAAAAACACACTGGACAAGAATTCTGGAATATTCACTGACACATTCACGGACACAGCTGTATGATCTGTGATAATCAGCCTTACTACATTTCAAATTTCTTTTACATACAGTGAGATGATTAGCTAGATTAAAGTTCCTTTTGGTCTAGATTCTATTACACTGATTTTTACTTATTAATATAAGAAAAATATCTAATGTACTTATTTGTATATAAATATGAACATACATGCTTATACAGATTATTCTTTAAGATTACTAAAGAAAAGTTACAATTTTAATTTAATTTACATATGTACACATTATACATCATTAGTCTATTTTTAAAATAATTTAAATTGAATATTTATAAATGTATAACCATAAACAATATGGCATTACTTCTTTCATATAAAATTGACTTAAGACATACAATCAAATACTTTCTCATTTATATGGACATTACTTTCCAGTTCCATATTGCTTACATTTTGTAATTTACAATCAACTAAGATCTGCTATGAGTAACAAGCCTTTTCAGATTTAAACATCTACATATGGTAACTGAAACAAATTTCAAGAAAAGCAGTGACCATTATGTCAGCCATGATTAAAAGTAAAAATGTAACCTTTTAAAATCTCAAAGAAATGTTATTACCAAACAAAACAAGATAGATTTTACATAAGCATGAATGATTCAATAGACAATGTTATACCCATCTATCTTGTTCAGCACATTAATTAAGATGTGACATTTTGAAAATAATATCCCAGGCCATTGTCTTTAACACTAGTAAATTTAGTATTCTACAATTTACCAGATTCAATACTAGGAAGTTATATATTAAAATTAAAGACTGGATTCTGGAAATTCAGTTAATAGTTGCATCAACTGATAAATTAATTAGGCAAGATGCACATACATTTGCATTAGTAATTTGAAATTAGTATTTTATTATGGTCTGAACATAGTGCTCAATAATAATTCTGTAGAGTTTCAGTTTATAAAGTTAGTTTTATATGTAGAGCAAAGCTACAATATTATGAAAATACATAATATCAAGAATAGTTATTGTCAATGATAAGATAAATTATATAGCATAGTAATTAAAACAATTTGGTCTACCTACATACAGATTAACAGAACAAATAGAGAATTGGAAATATATTAAATAATTACATAAGTACATTAGTGGCATAAGTAGATTAGAGTGGAAATATATTGACAAACTTTTATATATTAACAAATCTTTACAGCAACTTTTAAACATTTAAAATGATCACCCATTTGGGAAAAAAAGACTGGATCATCCCTTCTTCACAACATAGTAAAAATTTAATATAGGGCCTGCCATATATTATTTTGAAACTTCTCTGTTTAATTTTATTTTACCATCGAATTTTAATTTATTATTTTAATTATAAAATGTATGTGTTCACTGTAAGAAGTAAAATAATATGGGTACTTCTGAGGAAAATCTTTATAGCTTCACTTCACCCTACCCCAAACTGAATCAATGGAAGAAACAAATCTTAAATTCTGATATTATCATTAATTATTCAGAGATTGTTTTTCCCTAAAAATTACACCACACTATTCATATTACTATGCAACTTGTTCTTTTTAACTTAATAGGAAAAACCTTCTAATCAAAAAATATAATACATTTTTAAGAACGACCTTATAACATCCCCTAATATAAACACAGTCTAATACATTTACCTAATACTGGTATTATTGTTTGTTTGCTACATCAAATCATGCTACAGTTGCTTCAGATAACATCATTCTACATATGCCCATTTACGTGACAGTGTTTTTGTTTCTTTAGGCAGAATACAAAATAAAGTCATTGTTGATAAAAAGTCTCTATACTTTTTCACAATTTTCAAACATATATTCATTGTATGAGAGTTCTTATTTCATTCCTACTGAGCAGCACAGGATGTCATTAAACTTTTTATCCTGAACGATTTGATGAAAGAAAATTGATGTCTTATTATATTTAAATATTAGGTGTCCCCCAAAAGCTCATGTGTGAGACAATGCAAGAAGGTTTAGAGGTGAAAACTGGGTTATGAGAGTCTTAACACAATCAGTGATTTAATACATTGATAGGATTAACGTATCTGTAGACAGGCAGGATGTGCCTAGAGGAGGCAGGTCATTGTGGGGGCGTGCCTTTGGTATGTATTTTGTGAGTTGAGCTTGGTCTTTCTCTGCTTCTGTGTTGCAATTTCCTGAGCCACATTGCTCTGACACACTCTTCTGCCTTGATGTCCTGCCTCATCTCAGGTCCCAAGGAGTAGAGTCAGCCATCTAGAGACTAAGACCTGTGAAATTGTAAGCCCCAAATAAACTTTTCCTCCTTAACTGTTCTTGTCAGGTCTTTTGGTCATAGCAGCAAAAGAGCTGATTAAAACATGTCTCACCCTTTGATTTACATTTTTTATCTAATATGGATGTAGGACAGCCTCAATATGGTTATTAAGCATTTGCATTACTTCTTCTACAATGTTATAATATTTGCTCATAGTTGCCTTAACTGTTTCTCTCATACCAATATTCAGTAACTTTAATTAACAGAAATGATAACACTTGGCCTAAAGGAAGCATGGCACATAATTCTTCAGATGGTTTCATGTTTTGTTTTTATTTTAAAATACCTTTTAAAATGTATGTAATAAAGCTTGTTCTCATATATGATTTATAGCTTCAAGTATTTAAAATCTTTAAACATACTTTTTACTACTAGGGTAGTTTAGACCACCTGATACATACTTAAGATGATGACCTGATTAAAGTTTGTAAAAGTCAAAACTGTTAGAGTCACTTATTTAAAAACCATTCATTTCCCAATAAACTCACATACATGTGCTCTTCATTATACATTATGTACTTCATTCCATTTATAGACTTTCACCTGTCCCAGATAGATATACTCTGTACCAACACTGCAATGTTTGGATTATAGTAGCTTTATATTGAGGATCAATATTTGGGTTTTTGGTGGGGGTTTTTTTTTGGGGGGGGCTGCTTTTTAAAAATTTCTTTCTTCCACATATCTTTCCAATCACTATTATAATATTTTCTACAAGTCTCCACAATTCTGGACTTCTAAAAACTGAGGTAGACTACTCAGTTATTCTTAAATACTTTTTTACTTTTCCTTGTGACTTGAAAACCTGTTATCTGCTATAATTGTTCTAATTTTAAAAATTAAAATTATAGATGCAGTATTTTTAAAAACTTAAATGAACCCTTGAGTAGGCATGTCCAGGGACTAAAGGTGACAAGGCAGTAGGTAGGCCAGAGGAACAACTAGAATCATCTCAACATTTGCTAAACCTGGTGAACACAACCTTCCACTTTCAGGGCCTCTGAAGATCTAAAGTTGTGAAGTCATCCAAACTTGGATTACAATATAAACTTCACCATAAAGTCAGGACTGTATAAACCTACATCACCAAAAAGATAAAATTAACCTAGCACTTTCTCACCTGAATTTGTAAAGAAACCTTCCTGCCCTAAATTTAGAACTGAGCAAAGAAGGGGAAAAGTCTCACGAATTTGTAATGATTCAGTCCTCCAATATATTTTTGGCTTAATTCCCAAACCTGGCTGATTTAAAACAACAGCAAGCAAATAATTTAGTTTATACAGTTTCAGAAAATTTGTAGTAAAGCTACTCCCTGACAGAAGCAAATGTAAGTCCTTTCTAAAGAAATACATGTTTGTCATAGTCCTTACAGAATTTAACAGTTTCAAAGAAAATGAGTAAACAACAACAAAAGAAAAAGTTAAATATACAAAAGGCAGAATTATGAGTGCAGCCAGTAACAACACAGGCAGTATAAAGTGCCTCATGGAAACCCTTGGTAGTGGAATTATAGTCCGAAAATAAGTATTTTTATGTATTTTGAGAAGTAGTAGTTTGAAAAAAATTGAAGGAAAAAAGCTGGCAGATTAGATACAAACAAGAAAGAGCACTTTGAAATTTAAAAAAAATAGAATCTCAAAACTCAGTGGACCATTTAACAATATGGTAAACCATTGAAAAAATTAGTACAGTTCAAAACAAAAATGAAGAAAATGATCTAGATGAATGTTTGACAGATATGCTAAGTCATGAAGAAAAAAGTAATGTTTAAACATATCTCTAATAAGAGTTCCCTAAAGATAAAAGTGGGAGGGATTGAGAAATTTTCACTAAATGATGAAAGACATCAACCCACATATTCAATAATGCCCCCAAATTAACTAGGATAAAGATAGATTTAGATTTAGATAAATCATTGAAAACCTGTTAAGCACCAAGAACAAAAACATCTTTAAAATAGTTACCCTCCAAAGATACTGCTCTTAAATAAGCAAAGATTTGATTTCTGTTCACCTTCCACTGACAGCAAAAGATGACAGAAGATACTGAAATGATATCTTTCATGACATGAAAGAAGAATAAATGCTAACTAAATTCTATAGATAAAGCTATTTTCAAAAGTAAGCAACAATAGTCTCAGCAACAAAAACTAGGACAGTTTGGTAACAATATACCCTTCTGAATAAAATTTTAAGCATTCTAAGCAAATATAAATGGCTTCCACAAAGAAATTCCAATATTGAAAAAAAATACATATAAAAATTAGAAAAACAAGGTTAATAAAGCTAATCTACCATTAAATAAAACATTAATACTCTCAAGTTGCAAAAGGAATGTAATTAATATGTACAAAACACTATCCTTTGAAATGTGAAAAGAATTCTAAGTACCGTACATGATGCCAGAGACCCACTCCCAGATTAACACCCTAAATGACACAAACTCATAACACATACTAAAAACTGACAACTCATCTGTAATGAAAATCTGCACATGGATTTACAGCCACTGATTGAAACCATAGAATTCATTAGGTTCTTCAGGATAAGAACCCTGGAAGATCCTAACAGTTTTTTAAAAACCTCTTTTCTTAAACACCCTCTCATAGTGTGTAGGTAGGTAAACTTCTGTCAGTCCTCTTGAAATGGTGGAGATGCTCTATATATTAGAGATACAGGTGAAAGAACTGGCCTTGTGTACCAAAGGAAACTCGAAATCTTTTAACTACTTTTTGTTTTATATGTCTAAAATATTTATATTTTAGAAGATTTCTGGGTGTTAAACTATGGACTTCCTAACATGTTTTCATCTGCTTTTAAGTCTCTGATATAATAATGTGAAAAGGCCCAATCAGTTTACACAATAGATTATGTCTTTTAATAGATTATGTTTTTTAACAGACTATGACATTTGTTTCCAGGCACTGAGGAACAAGGAAAGTTTGTTGAGCAAGGAAGTAATATAATTACAGCTATCCTTTCAGACAATCCTGGAAATGATCAAAGTTTTGTTTGTAAGAGTATAAACCATTTAACCACTGAAATTCAAAATCAATTCCAAAAGGATGTACCAGATCTTTCCAAAGAAGTTTTTTCTGCTTTATCACACTTGTGTGATACATAGATCATAATATATGCACACACATTTTTATGAAGATCACTTTTTCAAAGAAATACTTATTATTATCAAAAGTATTTCTTAAATTCTGCTGATGAGCTTTTGTTATTCCTCTGATTGCCATTTACTTTCATTAAGAATCTATTAGGGGGCTGGGGTTGTGGCTCAGCGGTAGAGCGCTTGCCTCATATGTTTGAGGCACTGGGTTCCATCCTCAGCACCACATAAAATAAACAAAGGTATTGTGTTCATCTATAACTAAATAAAATATTTTTAAAAAAAAGAATCTATTAGGAAAAAGAGCTTTTATTTTACATTGAGTCATGTAAGTTAGATTTTCTCTAATATGTACTATTAAATTTATGTCTGTATAAGAGTCACACAAATCTGAGTACAGATTCTATAAAAATATACAAATTAGTGGGAAAACCAATGTTTTCCAATTTAATATAACAGTGTTTTAAAGAAGAACATATCACTAGCGTTTAAAATAAAGAATGATGAAATCAAGGAATACTTAAAAAGAGACATTTTTTCTACTACATTTATAGATTGACCTCATGTATTCCTATATAAACCAGTGTTTCTTAAAACGAAAACTATCAAGAAATATAGCCCAGTATTCACAGTTTGATGAATCTGAAGCTTGTACTTCCAATTGAGAGATACAATTACAAACAACAGTCTGCACAAAAGAAGCAGAGAAAAACTGACTGAGGAGGCACAATAGAATTGAGTGTACCTTTCGAAACTGGAGCTGTAATCCAGTTTGTAAGAAAATAAAGAATGGAAGTATTGGCCTAAACTCCACTGAATCACAGAAGCCTAACACAATACCACACAAGTGACATCCTTTTCTCAAAGAGGAGCAAGGCTCATTGAGTCAGGCGATTCAATTACCCTCTCACCCTGGAAAGAATCCCCCCTGTGCTGAGGTCCACTGACAGAGCAGTGTGGGACAGCCTCCACTGTACACAGCCAGTAAATACCCAAAAAGCTGCAAGCTTCAAAGAACAAGAATCTTTGACCTTTTATGATTGCTCTGGTGATTCTCCAACAAAACATTACTTAGAATAGTTTCTTAAATGCCTGATAAAATATTATATTTTCAATTAAATATCTTAAAATCTCTTATATTCATATGGAAATATGTTTAAATAAATACCTAAGCACAATGCTTCATTAGGTATTAAAGAATATGGACAAATTAATGAAATGGAAAGAGGTTTTCCCAAAATAGAGATGATTTTAATCTTGCTTAGACATTTCATAAACTCTTCAAAGAATATAATCATTCCATTTTTGTTACTTTTCCCATAAATTTGTATAGATCTTGAATAAGTAAAGCATATTCTAATTAATCATAAAATAACTGATTTTTCAAGTATCTAGGGAAAAAATGGTTAATATGATCTTCAAAAACAATCCACCATAATTCTCACATCACCAGGTCTGATATCAGGACAGTTAACTTGGGAATATGTTTAGTCAAAACATTGTAGACTTCAAACTTTGGATATTTTGCTTCACTCCTTTTTTAATGAGATCATTATGGAGTAAGATTTCATATATATTTCACATAAATGATTTGTTTTCACACATAAGACAAGTCTGGGATGATGAATATTTGGGACACCATGAGGTTTATAAAAGAAATCCCATCCTAGAACACATCTTCTACATTACAAACCAAAACTAGAACCTTGATGATTTTCTGCTACTTATAGGACTAAGTCTGATATGTTGAGCATGTTGATCAAATATTTTCACAGTGTAATCCCATCCGATTGTCTTGTCTCTTTCCTACCACTGTTTCTCAGGGAGTCTATGCCCTGTTCTAGCAATGCTCATTTATTACATTTCCCCAAACCAGTTAGGAATTCACTCACAATCCAGCATTTTCACATGCTAAATACCTTTCCTAGGTTGCCTGGATTATATCACCAACCACACTGAATTATAATGAGTAGTTCTTTTTTCATTTTAATGTGTGTCTTGACTCTTACAAACTTCTAGAAGAGTCACAGCAAGGACCCCTTTTTACCCAGAGGCCAGCACTGTGCTTGGCAATTTAGTGGGTGTTCAAAAAACAACATCAGCAACAAAAATGGAAATTGCTTTTATAGTATTTACATACTGAATGAATAGGGAAATTATTGATTCTACGTCAACAAAACAATTCTTAATTCCTACACTAGACACTTTCATACATAATTATTCAGTATATACCCCACTTCATAATTCCACCATAACTGAAAGAGGTAAGAAATTTTCCCTGGGTTCATAATAAGGAGTCATTTAGAAATTCAATGCAAATGTCAAATCCTAATAAATTTGGCCCTGCAGATTAATGTCATTCCCTAACACCTAAGTAATAACTTTCAATTCTTTTAAAATCCTACCAATATATTTTTGTCTAACATTTTCCTCCTAAAATATTTGTTATAAATAATTGACATATTAATAAATGGTCTTTTTATCTAAGAAGGTACCTAGTTGTTGAAGAAGGGTTTTGTGGACCTTGATAGCCTTTTAGAACATTAGTGGTTAATCTTGTGAAAAGGATTCTCTGTAACTTTATAGGAGAATTTCTTCAGCATTTGCTCATTTGTTAAAGAGTAAGACAGTTGGCCAAGAGCTCACAGTGCTCTTTTCACAAAGACAATAGGTACTATTAATTATTCAATCAACCATTCACTCAGTAAGTGGAAACCAGGCTCAGCCTTCCATTAATTTAAAAAGAAAAAGATTAAAATCTCCTTTATTCTACTACTGATCATAAAAGCCCGTTTCCTTATATTTTTTCTTTTTAAGTTACAACTCTGTCTCTATGAATTCCCCAAATCTTAAACAAATTAACTGAATTTCAGTAAAAGGAAAAAGTTCATTCCCTTAATGTATCATAGTATGCCAACTTAATACAAAAGTACATTTTAAAAGAAAGATGTTTTGCAAGTTTGAAATGTGTTTGATGATCAATGACAATTCCTATCTGTAAGCGTTTTGGAAGCTTAAGCTAAAATCTATTCAATATATGCCTTCTATGAAAAAAGGCATTAATTTCAACATGAACTAGTTTTAAGCCAAAAGCAACAAATAGCATTTTCACAGCAATCAAATCACAACTTGGAGGAGCTTAATTAATAAAATGTGCCACATTTTCAAGTGGCTATAGATATCATATTTTTAACATTTCAACCAAATTTACTAAGTTTTATGATTTGACCAATGTAATAAGAAAGATAATAAAGACCAAATGCTGTTATTAATTTTCATTTGCCAAATTAAATCTGAATTTACCTTGTTTGCAATACTTGTGATGAATGATTTAACATCGAGATGAGTTGGACAGCTCTTCTGACAGGGGGCATCTGCACATTTCAGACATCTAGGGAATAAAATAACTGTGTTAAGATAACTACAAAGCAACTAACATAATCTTTTACATTTTTTTACCCTATACTCATTCAGAGTTAATGCCTACTAAATATGAATAAAATCATTCTACCTTTAGGTACAAAACTTTTTAGGCAGTAAAGTAAATCTATAGTGTCTGTGTTTTACATTTCGCACACCTCCTGAGCACCATTCTGGCTAATAACTGTCCACCCTCTCAAAGCCTTCTAGATCTAATGTGCATTATTTCACTTACTCGTTTTCTACATTAATCTTGTTTTGTTTCCTCACTACCCTGACCATGTTTAGAAGGAACAGTTCTTTCTAATAAGGTTTGCATATCTGAAGATCACAACTGTTTATACAAAAAAAAAGCCAAGGTAGGCTCTTCTTTTACCACTTACAATATCCTTTCCTCCTTCCTTCTTCTCTTCCTCCTTCCAGCATTCTTACCCTCCTTCCTTGCATTTTCTGAGGTCTTTCAAAGTACAGCTCATTCACATAACAACTGGGTTCTGCAGCAATTGCTTCAAAGCATCGCCCAGACCTACCCCACTATTTCCCCAGCTGCCTTGCCTTCAGTTGAAGAAAACACCTCAAATAAGGTCATGCCCCCTTTCTAGTGGCAGCTCACATCCAATTACAGGTCAATGAGGGGCTTAGAGACCTATACCCCTTGCTTCCTGATCCTGGTCTGTAGGATCTACTGAAATCTTTAGTGTGACTGTCAAATCCCACTTCCTTCACTTTTCTACAGATGTTGACTTTCAAATAAAGTATGTGAATTCCAATCCTATATCAGAATATTCCTTCTGGAGAACTGACCAGAGACATGCTCAAACTTTAGAGCACCTACGAACAACCTGGGAAGCTTGACATATGTCACACATTCCACAGTGGGGCTCTGGTGAGTCTAAGCTACTGGCCTGGGAATCTACACTTTGACAAAAAGACCTGGAAGGTTATTCTGATAGATGTAGTTAGAACCACATTGTGAGAAGCATAATGCTATAATTACTACTTGAGAACACTTAAAACCATTGGCTAGAACCATTCTTCATTTGTGTATTATGTATGTATTTATTCTTTCACTAGCTAATTAATGAATTTTTAACGAACCCTGTGATTTAATTTGAGTGTGTCCACAAACTGTTCTTGTGTTGGGAGTTTGGTCCTCTCCATGCGATGGTGTTACATGATAGTGTGGAAGCTTTAAGAGGTAATGCTTAGTGGGAAATAATAAGTCATTGAGAGTTCTAGTCTCAAAAAGAATTTATATAGTTCTTGTGGAATCCTGTTTAGTTCATGCAAGTGTTACAAATTAGCAAGCCTGGTCCCTTACCCATCTCCCTCTGGCTTTCTGTCTTGCCATGTGATCACTCCATCTCACACACATTTCCACTATGATGCCAACCATATAAGACCTTATCAGAAGTTCACCATGCTGTTTGGATGTTCAACCGTCAAAACTATAAACTAAACAAACTTCCTTTTTTTGTTACACATTACATAACCTCAGATTCATTATAGTTACAGAAAACAGAATAATGCATCCTATATGGCAGACCCTGGAATGTGAGAATATAAAAGTAATGAAAAGACCACCTTAGTTCTGCTCTTACGGAACTTGAAGTTTGGAGGAAGTACAAACATATAAAGGGCATTGCAGTATTTACTATAATCAATGTAAATCATAGTAAAACAGAGAATGTTAAAGAAAAACAAGAGACACAATAATCCTAAAGGGGGTCAGGAAAAGCTTATTGAGAGTAATAATATGTAAGTGAAAGCTAAAAGAATGAGTGGACATTAAGGAAACAAATGATGGCTGGATTACAGTTAGGGTCATTCAAGAGAGTGACTCAAAAATAGAAACAGTATATGTCAGGGTCTGAAAAGAAAAGATCACACCAGGGTAAGTGAACTAAAAGGAAGAACGACCTTAAAGAGAAATTAGGCTGGAGATACACAGTTTAAAAAATGGACAGCTTTCACATGTTTCAGAAGACCACAATTCTCCAAGAACTTTCACTGAGAATGAATCCTACATTACTCAGTGACAAAGGTGACTAGCTAGCTCATTATCTGTCAACTTCCATGTGCAAAGACCTGGGTTCATTTCCTTCAAGAAAACAATACCAGTCTCTGTGTCATTCTTTTGTGAGTAACAGTCCTTTTCATTGTCTGAACCAATTTCTCAGTACCTAATTAATATCTTGTTTTTAAATCTGATCTCTTTCTTCTGGTTTGTGCCCTTAGCCTTCTCTCTAAATTAAATTTTACACAATGAGAACCGAAGGCTTTTCATAAGCAATTGTCCTCTCTGAAATGCAGTCATTAAACCTCTCCCCTATCATTTCTCTAAATGGCATTGTTAGATTCACATCTATCATTTAGCTGAATTCCTATCTACTCATACTTACAAATTTTTTTCTCCTGAAACACTATCACTGAGCTCAAAAAAGAACTTCTTGAAAGTATGATCTTCAGCATATATTGCAAAACAACATAAACTATTTGGTCCTTGATGTGGAATTGAGATGATTCTTCTGTGTATTACTGTCATGTGGATAAATAGGTTAAGCATAAATCCACTGATAGAATTTTCTATTAATGTAGTAATAACATAGCTATTAAAATTTATCAAATAATGTGTTGTCTTAAATATTTTTCATGTATAAATAAGTCATTTTAACAGGATAAAAAAATGTGCCACTACACAAGAATAAAGATACACACACACACACACACACACACACACACAGAGCTAGATAACATTATATAGATTCTGATTATCCCTAATGAAGTCACAAGTTTCTGCTTTTCTTTTTTCTAACACTCAACTTGAATAATATGGCAATTAAAAATAAACATAATGTCAGCAGGTATGAGTGAACTAAATTAATATGCAGCATATTTTTCCGTTCTTCCAGAGAAATCTTAAATTCAACATAAACAGATTCACTTAACAGCACTGACAATGTAAGGATTTTTAGTTGTGGTTATTAAGCTTCTTTACCAAATAATTCTCCTTTTATTATTGAGCTAGTTCACAAATAACAGCTGTTGGAAATGTCAGATGTTAATGAGGCAGGGCAGTGCAAACCTGAATTGTAGCATTCTTTTTTTCTTTGGTGCCATGAATATGCCAGAATGGGCAGACTCTGATAATAATACCATCTTGCAATTCTCTAAGCGCTCTGCAGACTAAAGTGCATCAGGCTGCCATTAATCCCACTTATCACTCTGACAGCTCAGTAATTACACTACTGCTATAGCCAGGTAGTCCTAATAAAATATCAACCACTGCACTGGAATGCATACTGGTGAGATGTTTTATTAAACTTGGGGGGGGGTTTGATCATCAAGTGACATTATTGTTGACCTATTTTTCTATTTCACAATAAATTATCCTTTGACCATGCCATAATAGATATTACAGAGAGCATTTACTGTACCAAATCAGAAAGGTACTGCATTACAATGATGTAGGCAAATGGTGTAAATAAAATAGCAGAAATGCATGTCAGAATGTTATTACCTAAATTGCTCTAAATGATTGATACCATGAAAAATCACAGACACCGTACTTGGGGGAATATGTCAACAATTATTGTAAACCACAGTTCTACATAATTTTTCCTTGGAAGAAATATTTAAATTACACTTGTTTTTATCTTCATTTAATTCCTCTTTTATCTTGCAAAGTTACTCTTTTATAATGCAATTTACTTTGAAATGCATTGTAACAGGCAAAAGCTAATTCAGATAAACAATTATGTAATATTTTAATCCCCATGTAATTACATTTATACTAAGAGAAGTATATTAGATTATTTTTTAAATCAAAGAAACATCTTAGATATTTTTACTAGTGATAAACTTTTTCATTTCCATATATAATAGCACAACTATAGATTTCATTAGAAGCAAAGTATATAATTCTTAATCAATGTTAATCTTTCATGATTCAACATGGCCATAAAAATATATGTAATCTTTAGAACTGCTACTTAAAGGACAAAAACTATTCAAGATATATTTATTCAAGATCTTTCTCTAGGGAGAGGGGGTGATTCCTCTTCTCAACTATCAGTGAGATTGGACAGTTTTACTCCACAGTATAACACTGAAACATATTATAGTGAGTAATGAAATAAGCAACATTTCATTCTCCACACATCTGAGAACAGACGCCTGCTTCTTTTATTGGTGAGCCTCCACTGTATTTGGACCTGCAACCTATGCTTGATAAAGAATTTTAATATTACATGAGTTTAAATGACTTAATTTCTCAAACACCTCCCACCCACCCACACACCCACACCCCACCTCACACACACACCAATCACCCCACACACACACCCTCACTCATGTATCTACATGGAAATCTTAACACTCATTTTGCACTGTCCTGGTTTTGCTAGACTTTGGTTTAATTGATTCAGCACTGTTTAATCAGAGTATGTATAATCTATATCAGTCTACACATAATGGAATCTGGCAAGTTAGTGTTTAAATTTAAACAAATTTTATTGGCTCTTTTAGTTATATATAACATTAAGATTCATTCTGAAATAATTATAGAAGCTCACCACAATTGTGACCCCTTGACATTTTTGACAGCTATTACATGATGCTCAATACACTTTGATCCTTTACAGACCTTAGAGGGAACTGGGTGACAGTACTGACAGTTTTTATTATAGCTTTCCTACTACACAATAATCTTATTTTACCTGAACTATTTCCCCAATAGTGTCATAAACTCTTTGATTTATACTGAGCATCCTTTCAGGCTTTATAGAAAAAGAACATTATTTTTTGTAGCATATCCATATACTGTGTAAATTATCTTTTCAATTTTCAAAACACCTGTTGTATACTTATCTGCATGTCAGTGAAGTCCCCTTAGGAAAGGTAACAAAAAAGTAATATACATTAGTCAAAGATAGCTTAGAAGTAAACTTTTCAGCATATTCCAAACTGAAAAAAGAACTATATTTTGTGACTTATTTACAGGTTATTTCAAAAAATAATATAATTGTAATAGTACTATTGACATGTAAATTTATAACTGATTTCTATTAAAGATGTGAAAGAAAAAGTCAAAAACTTTAATCAATACATAAGTTATTTATTAGTATGCAATTCACAGTAACTATGAAATCATAATACAAAAATTTGTAAACCTATTTGTAAACCTATTAAAGGACATATGAATTAGATTTGACTTTCTACAACACTACAATGTTTGTATGTTTTTTTCTTTTCTCTTGTCTTTTTTTTAACAATGAGCAAAGGTAACATAAAATTATTAAAAATAAGATGCAAATGTTGTCAATTAAAAGCATATTATCCTGTGTATTTTTATCCTTTGCCCTCTTCATATGATTAATCTGGCAAAACCAAACCCATAGTGCTCACATACACTTTATTCTCTCTCAAAACATTTCCAAAGTCTTACAAAGGAGCTCATTAAGGGTTTTAGTAGGATAACCACAATGAAATCTACTACTCAGGGTCTGGTGGCTCACAAAGTTAACAAAATAAAGGGTCAGGTTCTCTCAAAGAAACACAGTGGGAGGCAGGACAGGTGCTGGAGAGCTCACTTCATTAAAACAACTATAAAGACAAAAACTTGCCCTTAAAATTAAAAGATGGCATTCACCCATAATAAAATTTAGAAACAAGTTTTCCATATTTTAGCTCTCTACATATGAAAGAGCAGTAGGAAGGATTCAATTCAAAATTACTAAATAGTGACTGTATTCTAAATTATGTACTGGTGAAGGGGAGGACTTACTCAATCCTATTTAGATAATGGTGATTTAAAAATATACTGGACTTAACTTCATGGAAAAGATTTTCATAGAGATTTTTTTTACGTAGCTTATAAAACATCTCCTTAAGTATAACAATGATTGTGATCATTTTAGAGGCTGAGAAAACACATTTGAAGAACAACAGCTGGATCTGGATTTTCTTCTTTCAACTGCTAAGTTTCATGTGTGGAGTCCTTGGAAGTTTATCTAAGTTTTATTCCACAAAAGAGATGCCACTCTCCTTTTTAAAAATTCTATTTATTTGTTTGTTTGTTTATTTGTTTGTACTTTTTTCCTCCAGGGGTTGGAAACCCTTCTTTTACCACTGAGCTACATCCCCAGTAGTTCTGTAGTAAAGTGAAGATTTTATTTTTTTATTTTATTTTGAGAAGGATCTCTCTTAGTTGCTGAGGCTGGCCTTGAAATTTCAATCCTTCTACTTCATTCTTCCAAGTCACTGGGATTAACAGGGGTGCACCACCATGCCCATATGCCTTTTTCTAAAGTAAAAAGTAAAGCCCCTCTATACACATACACACACACACACACACACACACACACACAATCGCATTTATCTTAACTTAAATTTAAATTTCCATTCACTCACTTATCAAAATCTATGTTGATCATGCTAAGTAAAAGGAAAATTTATTCAGCACATATTTTAAAAACAAAAAACCAAAAAACGTATTCTACACAATCCTGGTGAGCTTTTGGAGACCCTATATGACTATGACATTCTCCTACTTTAAGGTAGAGTCTTATCTGAGCCTTGCCTGTTTCATTCCTCCAGCTCCAGCTATAACACCTGCCCCATACTAGAACTCTGCTTGTAGTTTCATGAGCAGTCATGTCCAGCATCTGCAAATTCCAACAAGCTCTTCCCATGATGGAAAAGCCATACTTCAAGTTAGTTTCAGATTTCAGTTCAGCTGTCTGCCCTGGAGCCTCCTGGCTGTCTCTGGTGGTATCATTATGATCTCTCAAAGTATCCTGTGGTTCTTTATCAAAGCTATGATCACATTGGACTGCAACAGCTAATTCACTTTTCTGGTGTCTCTTCTATTTCCTCCTCCTGTGAGAAAATGGTTGATTCCCATTGTCTTTGGGGTTAATCTTCTTGGAAGTAGTTTAATTTAAAATCAGATGAAAGATAGCCAGAAATCTGGCAATACTCCAGTTGGGGCTTTTATTATTTGGAAGAATTATTTTTCTAATTGTTCTTCAAACTTACATAAATTATATGCTACTATAATGAAAAAGTGTTTTCAATTTATTTAATAAATACATATGTAGGGTTACTCTGCACTAGTACTGCTCTATGTGTTTTATAAATATTAGCTCATTTAATCTTCACACTCATTCAATAGATATAAATATTAACTCATATATTTATAAGAACCTCATGAATTACATACACCATTGCTATTATAATTTTTATTTAAAAAAAGATACTAAGGCAAAATTTTCCTTCCATAATTTAGGACTAAATATTTTATTGCCAATTTTGATTCTGGTGATTGATCATCAAAAAGTCAACCAAGTTCTACTAAACAAATGTCCACGAAAACCTGGTTTGTTCTACCATTTCTATTTTATTGTAATATCCTCATAGTTTACTGTGACATCAGGGCTTGCTCGAATTTGTGAAATCCATATACAAGACTCTGATCGAGGTTTGACTTGCTCTAAAGCCTGTGGGTATAATTATTTCATTACCCAATGGTTCTCATAATCATAGACAGTGATGCCAGAGAACTTGAGAAAGTTTTCTAATTATAATATACTAATATCATGCATGTCACAGTCATAATTATAATATATGTCATATGTCATAGATGGCTATTTTAAAAAGTAAGTTAACAAGATCTCCTCATTTTTTTAGGAGCCAGCAATAATACTTGCAGATCATGCTATTATTTATTTACAAAGCATTTTCTCATATGTAAATTATGTATAGCAATCAATAAGATCACCCTTTCCTCTAGAAACACTAGGCAACAAAATCAAGGGAATTAGAAACAATGTTTAGAAATATCACAACATGGGCTATGGTAGGTAAAATAAGAAATTTACATTAAACATCTATAACTATGACTAACCTTAAACTATGTCCCTATACAATGATTGGTACAATACATACTGCAGCAAAACATTGCTCAAAACAAACTTGTTCCTATTAAAGCTGTTTTGCAGATTAATGTCACTTCACACAGTTTTGTATGAAAACGACCAAGACACTATTTCTGTTCTCAGGAGTTTAATGCCTAATAATCAATACTAACATTGCACTTAAAGAATATGGAGAAATTTCAGGAAATTAATGAATATAGGTGAAAACCGATTAGAATATAAATGTTTAATCTTCTCAATTTAATTCATATCTAAGGTGGACCAAGATGTCAGGCGATGGCACTGCTTGGAAAAATGAACTAATATGAAGATGATCTAATCATTAACAGAAGATTCTTGAAAAAATTAGCCTAGAAGCTAAAGAACACAATGTTCAGAGATAATATCTTGAACACAGTCATTAAAACTAGCTGCCTACAGCCTAATATGATTTAAATTCTAAAAACAGGAAAATAATAAGCTACAGGCAAATAATATATATTTTTGTAAAAGTGGAAAATTCCATCAACTATGCTCCTTATGAAATGTATTAGAACACTGACAGTGCTGTCACAGAATGTCACATGCTCCATTAAATTTAAGAAAGCTGAATGAAGAATCTGAGTGAAGGTAATAGGACTTAAATGTGTTTGTGATGCATGGAATCTTAACACATCATTTCCTTTGTCCCTTATTTTCTTCCTTCTTTCCTTCAATCAACAAACATCTGTAGAGCACTAACAATTTTTTGGAGAATTTACTAGGAGCTAGAAATACTAACATGAATAAAATGTAGATTTGTCCCTTAAGAAGCTCATGGTGAATGAATCAGACAAATGCTTATCCTCAAATGATGTGGAGGTGTGGTAATGGAAAGATGAGAGATTCAGAATGTATATACTTGCCCCAT
This sequence comes from Geosciurus inauris, assembly GCA_004024805.1. Classification (NCBI taxonomy): domain Eukaryota; kingdom Metazoa; phylum Chordata; class Mammalia; order Rodentia; family Sciuridae; genus Geosciurus; species Geosciurus inauris. The sequence continues at coordinate 29,892 of PVHX01015012.1, read as the reverse complement.
GTTTGGAATTGTACTCCTCTGTTCATCCCTGTTTTCAGTGACTAGCATAATTTTAAAGGCAGAATGATTTTTCAATATAACTTTTTGAGTAAATGACAGGTGTGAATTCGTTTCTTCATTGCATGTGTGTGCAAACACAGGTGTGTGTGTCTTCAGGAAGCGATGTAGTATATGGCTTGAGGAAGAAATAGGATTTGAGGAACTAGAAGCATTTATTACAATCTTACCAAAAGCAGCATAGGACAGTTCTCTGGGTGGCCTCCAGCCAACCCACTTGTCCCCTATTTCTTACTTGTAGCATGTGTGGGGATACAACATCCTGAGATAAGAAGGGATTATTGGAATAGCCTGAGCTCTGTAACAGTCTTTTCTAGAAACAAGATGCCCTTCAGTGTTTTAGCCCTGTGAGTCCTGTGACCCTATGGTATAAAACCAGGGGCCTGTCTTCTGGGACAGCCTCCTCAGTGACGTCGAAAGCGCACATGAACAATCAAGCACCAACTACCTCTTGCAGCTTTCTTGAGACTTGAGGGACCAGCTGGCAATGCATTCTAGGCTTTTGTTACCCTGTAGTACATGTCTGCAAGTAATAAACTTGTTGCGTATGAGTGAGTTCTGTCTCACTGGACTCAGTCATGCTGGTAACCAGTGCAGAGGGAACCTGATTCAGAGAGCTCTCGCCCAAATAATTTTAATTCGCTCCCACTATCAGCCCATCATTTCTTCTTCCAAGTGATCTCTCTTCTTTTATCCATACACCATCCATTAGGTACCCAGCACAACACAGTACCATATGAGGCAATACAATTTAATGCTTTCTGGATTTAAATCCAACTTTAGCACTAGCTTTGTGTTCTTGGGAAAGTTATTTAAATCCTTTAGGTCCTAGCTTTCCTATCTAAATTATTAATTATAGTCAAGACATAAAATTATAGGGGAATTAAATAAATGATACTAGCTAGGCGCAGGGGCACACGCCTGTAATCCCAGTACTTTGGGAGGCTGAGACAGGAGAATCGCGAGTTCAAAGCCAGCCTCAGCAACAGTGAGAAGCTAAGCAACTCAGTGAGACCCTGTCTCTACATAAAACACAAAATAGGGCTAGGGATGTGGTTCAGTGGCCCAGTGCCCCTGAGTTCAATCCCTGGTACCAAAATAAATGTGGCTCAGTGGCCGAGTGTCCCTGAGTTCAATCCCTGGTACCAAAATAAATAAATAAATAGATAGACAAATAAATAAATAAATAGATAGATAGATAAATAAATAAATAAATAATGTTGTCATACAGTAACTGCTCAATAATATAAACATTTACTATATATCATTTAAACTAATATTATTATCTAGAAACAATGGAGAATACAATGCAGAAAATGTTCAACAGCAACTGGGATGCAGTGTTATGCTGCATCTATAGGACATTGTAAGACAGTAACTACCCCATAAGTTACTGTGAAAAAATTAAATAATTATAACAAGTACCAACAATGTCATATTTACAATAGCTGCTCAATAAATGCTATCTAGAAAATATGAATAATATCTTAACCTTCAAAATCAATTGGAGAAGACTTGAAGAATATAGAAATAAAGAGATTTCATTTTGAAAAAAATAAAATCTGTAACTATGGGAGATCACAAGGAATAAAAAATTTAAAGTCATGTACATTAATAGGGTTTATAACAAGAGTAGCCATCCCACAAAACCAAACATAAACTGATCCCTATAGACACCCTGCTAGCTTGATCAGTTATATTGAGCAGTGACTTGGCAAACATTATCTTATTTCTCCAAGTGACCTCATTTTTAGCTCATTATTAATGACTATGATGGGCTGCTTAAGTAACCAATTCTATGTTTGGGTAGTACAGGCAAACTCATATGTCAACAATGAAAAGATGTATTGAGGCCCAGGATGCTGGGAGAGGCAAGGAAGCAGATGAATCTCCCTTTGTCAAGGAAAGCTCTCTAATGGAGATCTGTTTTTTGTTTTCTTTAATCTCCACATAGAAAATACATGTTTTTAAATACATAAATACATTTCATATGATGAGATAGTATCAAAATTTTCTATCTAATTAAACCAAGAAAGAAAGTGAAATATTTAAAAAATAATTTTAGATAATAATTTTTATGTACTCTCTTTTTATTCAAGCTGTGAAATTTCTCACCTGCTCCTTTCTTGATATTTTCTCTAAGTGAACTTTTCAGAACAATCCCATGGAGAGGAAATTGCTGTGCAAGCTAGGAAGATATTAATCTGTTCTCCCAGCATAGTGGGTGCATAAATCCTTTTTTATTGAAGAGATGTTGTTAAAGTTCTATATATAAGACGACAGTACAGTATTGATTCTGGCAATGCTAATACAAAAGCAGTATTTTTAGTTAAACATGCTATACTCTTTCAATTTTTCTGCCTTTACTCTTGCTTTTCCCCCAATACAAAATGTGCAGCTCCTCACTCACACTTCGCATCTGGCAAGTTCCTGGATATCCTTCAACAGGCAGCATTAGGTATCATCTCCTGTAGAAGCCTTCCTCAACCACCACACATCTCTTAAAGGTTATACATTTCCTTCCCTGTGTGCTTACATTTTTAAAAATATAATATTGTCATTTTTTTAGCTGTGGCCTCAGTTAGCCTGATAGTTCCCAGAAAAACATTCATTCATTCATTCAGCAAACATTGTTTGAGTGCCTAATCATTGGCCACAGATTATTTCTCCATAGTTATTCCTATCTCCATCCTTTCCTTCCAATCTACCTAGCACAGAACTTAAGCATGTCCTGCTTAGAATATAATTGCCTTTATTTTCCCATAGAGATTGCAGACCTCCAATTTGTTTTAATTATGTATAGTAGCCCTAATATTTTCTAAAAACTGTGAAATTAAGTTCAGAATCCTGAAATACAACAGCAGAAATAACACTGTTATGGTTTTATCTGGAATGTCCCCCAAAAGCTTATGTCCCCAGGGCAGCATCTAGAGGCAGAGCTTTGGGGAAGTGACTGGATCATGAAGGATCTGACCTCATCAGTACATTGACATCTGATGGAATGCTGAGAGGTTATGGAAACTGCAGGCAGATGCTGGGCAGGAGTGGAGCGTCACTGGAGCATATCCTTGGTGACTATCTTGTCGTTGGTCCCGTCCTCGCTTACTCTCCCTGCTTCCTGGCTGCCATGAGTTTAGCATCTTTCTTCTGCCATACCCCTCTGCCATGATGTTTTGCTTCTCTACAAGGTCAAAAGCAATGGAGCTGGCTGACCATGTATTGAAACACCTGAAACTGTGAGCCAAAAGGAACTTTTCCTACTTGCTGTGTCAGATATTTTGGTAACAGTGATGAAAAGCCAACACAAATACTACATTTCAAAAGTCAGCTGGACCTGGATTCAAATTCTGATTGTTCTACTTATTGTGACAAGTTACAACTACTGTGTGCCTCTCTTTCTTAATCTGTATGACTGGGATTTATATTTCATAGAGTTATTATGAGGACCAAAGCAGATTACATATATAGGAAGTCTGGGAAAGTGTAATTTAATAAATGTTCAATAAATATTAACCCATCCTAATAAATATTTGCAAGAAATACATTTTCTAATACTCATGTCTAACAAAGAAAAAATAAAAACAAGCCGGGCTCAGTGGCGCAAGCCTGTAATCCCAGCACTTAGGGAGGCTGAGACAGGAGAATCGCAAGTTCAAAGCCAGCCTCAGCAACGGCGAGGGGCTAAGCAACTCAGTGAGACCCTGTCTCTACATAAAACAGAAAATAGGGCTGAGGATGTGGCTCAGTGGTCGAGTACTCCTGAGTTCAATCCCCAGTACCAAAAAAAAATAAATAAAAAACATAAAATACAAGGATTCCATTTTGCTTTATTTTTCTGTTTGTATATTTGTTTAAATTAATTTAATTACTTATATATATCCAGCACAGTGCCCAGCTAATAGTAGGGGATATGAATATGAGATGAAAAATCTAATATAGGTACAGTCTGGTTTATCTTCCACTTATTGCCTCTACTGCAACCAAAGTTTGGTTTGTTTTTTTTTAACTCACAATACAAATAATTGTCTTCACCTTCTCTCCTTCTCTTCTTATTTTGTTCATTCTCCTCAGCTTTCTTCTTCCTGGCAAAAAATATATGTAATCTAACTTCCAAATCTCCATCAAAACTGACCTAAGCCTCGCGCAGTGTCACACACCTATAATCCCAGCACTTAGGGAGGCTGAGACAGGAGGATCTCGAGTTCAAAGCCAGCCTCAGCAAGGGCGAGGCACTAAGCAACTCAGTGAGACCCTGTCTCTACATAAAACACAAAATAGGGCTGGGGATGTGGCTCAGTGGTCGAGTGTCCCTGAGTTCAATCTGTGGTACCAAAAAAAACTGACCTAGCCCTTCTCTAAAATTCCCATAAAGAAATGAAACAGAAATGATCTTGAACATCATATCTGATAACACACTGTTATTCCTACCTAGTTTCTCACACACAGTAGGAGTTCAAATTTGATGAACTGACTTGAATAAACTTGCCCATTAATTAAAATTGTTTTTACATAGCAGTACAATGCACTGTAGATAAATGTGATGCATCTTTTAAATTTTTATCATTTATTAATTTGATTACTTTGATTTGTGCTAGGCAATATAAAATGAAGATTTAAAAATCTAACAAAGATATTAAGATTCTCAATGTTCATACAAACATCTCTTCTAAATCTTACTTCTCACTGAAAATAAAGCTTCATAGCAACCTAATTATCATGTATTTATTGTGTGTGAAAACATCCTCAAGGATTTTCCTTTTTTTCCAGTCAGTTCATAATTGTTTGTTCTAACAGCTACTACATATTTTATTAATTCATAATGAACTTAAAGTAGAATATCATTACTGTATTCAAAAAATAATAACTGAACACTGCTGATAGAAGCAAGCATAAGAGAGGAAATGAGAATAAGAAACTGGACAAAAAGAGGGACAGACCCTAGCAAGAGATAAAAAGGATCAAGTGAACTAAATAAAAAGGAAAAGGAACTGATGAAGTGTTGCATGTGAAACAAAGTTAAGAGTAAGAAAAGTAAGAAGAACATAGAAAAAATAAAGGAGAAAACTGAAGAATGGAGAGAGAGATGAAAATCGTGGATCCATGAGGTATTTATTCTACACTCAGGTATACAAAATTCTAGCATCAGGAAATTAAAAAATGATATAAGATGAAGTGACTCAGTCTTCCCAAGACAGCACGTTAAAATATTTCCACATTTCCTACCCAGAAATTCTTGTGCAATTCCAAAGCACTTAGAAGATTTTGATTTAGATTACAACAATCTATTTTGGTTCACCGCAAAGGTGACATAACATATGCATTACATTTTCAAGTTAATAATAGTGAATACTCCTTAGCATTTGCCATTCAATTCCAAGCCAGAGAATAAATTTTAAATGTATTACATTATACAAAGTTATCTGTCCAGTTTTCAGTTTTTATATTTTATGTGCAAAGAAGTAAACTAGTTCTACTCATAATTCACTTATACTTCATAATTTTTAAATTCTAATAAGACATTTTTCTAAGAATAAATATGTATACTTTATTTTGATCTACAATGCTGTTTATGAATAGATTCCTCTTATTTTTTATATTTACTTTAGATTTATTATATACTTTTCTCCTCCTTACAGATTGAAAATATTCTGAAAGCAATATTAATTTTAATTTATACTGTGTCTGTCTTTAAACAGTGCTCAATAGCTTACACATTCAACAAGTTTTATTAAATGAATTAATCAATCAATGAGATATTAAATGAATTAACCTTCTCACATGTTTGATACATTTATATCTGCTTCTTCTGTTCTAATCCAACTACTACTACCAAGCTAATCTTCCTTAAATATTTATTTCTTAATTGTATTCCATTGTTCCAAAATATCAAGAGAAACTGTTTTCCAAAGCTCTAAACTCTAAATGACTTGACTTCAAACAGTCATAGAAAGTTTTAATGTTTTCCAACACCTTCACTCATATGAGATTCAAATGCTTTACTTTTAGTCCCAACTGTACATCGCCATCATAAACTTGTAAGAGTATACAGTTTGTGGGGAAGAATACTTTTCCATATATTGTTTCTTTGCATATGGATTTAACACATATGAACAAAATGTTTTCACTTGCATTTGAATACATTTCTGTGAGATAAGGCTGCAGACAGGCTGTATACCATTGTACTTACTGGCCATGAAAATAAAGTATAATATTGGGACAGTTCAGTTGCAAGCTCAGAACACATAGAACCAGCAATGGAAGATGGTAGCTGTGGCAGTCAAGGCTATCTTCACTACAGGAACTACAAATTCTATCTCTGTACTTAACAGTTTATAACTCCCAACTGGGCATGGACATGGGAAGGCAAGTAGTTTCATAACCTTACTGATGAAGTGGTACTGGCAACTCATCAGAAAGCCAAAGTGAAATGAACCTAGTGGAGACCAGCAGGAGAGCCCACCTGATCCACAGACTTTGAGCAGTAATACATGCACATTGTTCTAAACCACTGGGTTGGAAGTAGTTTGTTATACAATTGTTAATTAACAGGAAAATTATATCTAGAAGTATACTATCATAAAAAAAGCCTAAATTATGTGGCACTAGCTCTAGGATCAAGTAGTGGCCACAGGTTAATAATTGTTATGAAATCTAAAACTATAGCAAGTAAGGTAGAACTAGGCAGGAAATATCCACTCCTCTGCAGATTAGAATTAAAGGAATGAGAGAGGAGCTGGTCAGAGAAGTGAGTAAACAGAATGCATTAAGACATAATACTGGACAGTCATAAACTTGCAGCAACTAGGAATTTCTGATTACTGGAACAAAAAACAGGAAAACATTTTCCTTAATCTTAAACCCTAACCAGTGTGGGCCTAAGGGAGGGTTAATAAAAGGATAAAAAGGGTGAAGAACAGCTGAAAAGTTTACTTCAGAAACAGCTGCAAGAAAAGAAAGTCCGACTGAGTTAAGCCAGGGCAGGCAGTACAAAGCTCCTTGGTAAGTGAGAAGCACACAATTTATCCCACATTACTGACAGAAAAATGTGGCAGGCAGTCATTTTGTAGAGACCATGCTTTAGCCTGCTTTCCTGGATGGACATAAATCTATACTTCATCCCACTTACAGACAGCAGCAAATGCTATCTTAAGAACACTTTTGAAATGGGCTGTCTGAGTAACCTATGTAGTAGGACCAATGCTAGCTGATGGTCCCCTCTCCCCCTGTCACTGGCAAGCAGTCAAGTGGAGTGGAAAAGAAAGTAGACTCTTTTAGGGAGCATGGCATCTGGGGAGCAGCGAGGGCCCCAGTTGCCTGCCACAGCTGCTTATTCCCTGGATACAGTTCACAAATGCATGTAAACCAGTAGTCAGAAGTAGCTGTACATGCTGCAGAAGCCCACAGATACACACTCCAGAAGTGGGTTGCCATCAAGTGGGCCTAGCAGTGTTCCTCCAAAGCATGTACCCCAGCTGGAGGACACCAACCTGCAACTTTGCCATAGAATGGCCAACACCAATGCCATGGGGCCACCATGCCACTGTTGTAGACCACCACAACCAACACACCTCAATCTGTTTTGAAATCTCTGGGTGCACAAAGCATTTCTGTAGGTGGGCACTCAAAACTGCAGTCCCCACCAGGGAGACACCTGGCCACTAGGCTACAAACAAATAGGAAATATTTCCTTTTACCCTCCAGAAAGCTATTAGATACCTGGACATAACGAAGAACAAAGGGAGTCTTTTAGGTTTGGGTCAGAGGTGGATGGAACAAGATCTGTAAGCATATATTATGACATCAGTTCTGTGCAGTGTTTGAAGCAAAAAGCTGAACTAAATGGGGAGGTCGAGGAAAACTTAATATACAAGTAGAGAAAGTGTGGGCTTTTACTAAGCCTCTACGTGAAGAGAACAGGATGGAATTCAAGTGTGAACAGCCCAGAAAAAATTTCTCCATCTTAAATAGCTCAGCAAGGAATAATGTAAGACTCTCCAAGGTCCGTGTTCTATTTCACTATTACCTCATATATTTTTGACAGTTTTACCCCAGTATTTGATACTGCATTCCTTAATCCAAATGTATGCAATGTTTTAATGTGTGAATTGGGTTTATTCTATCTATATTGTTTCTCCTTGTTCATTTTTGTACTCTCTCCTCCTTTGTTTCTCTTCTTTGTTTTGCATTAACTGCTTCTGTCCCTTCCCATATCCATTTTTTCTTTTGTTTCTTCTCTTTATCACTTTCATGTCCAATATGGTTTAAGAGTAATTTTGCTTTCTTTAATATCTAATTTCTCAGTATATTCTAGGCCATTACTCTTCTCTTTCCCTTTTGGATTAGTGGAGTTGTGAAAAATATTTTTAATAAGTTTTTAAAGGCTCACTAGTATGCAGATTTGCTCTAAAGTGGGTTCAGTTACTAGAATTATTATTTTCTCACAAAATGATGCTCAGAACTGAACACAGGATCATGATTATCTTGAGTGGGAGTTTTGACAAATACACCTATAGCCATGGGTGCATAATAAAGAGAAAGCAGCTCACTAAAAAGTCCCTTTTACAACAATGGAAGAGACATTCACCCCAACAGATGTACAAATATCAACAAATAAATATAGGAAACATAATTTTAAAAGGTAATAAGATGTCCCCATAGTTTATAATACTCCAACAACTGATCCCACAGACACCAAAGTAACCCAAATTCCAGATGAAGCATGTAAAATGTTTATTGTTACAATGACCAATGACCAAAAAGAAGATATAAAAAATGAAATTAAGGAATAAAATGCAGGATAAAAAAGAGCATTTCAATAAAGAAATAGAGATGCAGCAAAAGAAATCCTAAAAGTGAAAGAATAAATTAATCAAATGAAAAAATTCTGCTGAAAAATCTCACTGATAAATTAGATGAAGTAGAAGACAGAATTTCAGGACTTTAAAACAAGGTATAAAAATATGAACACTCAGCAATAAAAAAATAACAAATTGTGATCAGAATATTGAAGAACTTTTGGAAAACATTAAGATAACTAATATGTCTCCCTAGTATTGAAGGAGCAAAGATACAGGAAAATAGCACTAATAAATTATTCAGTGAAACAATAACATAAAATTTTGCAAACCTCCAGAATAAGATGAAAATTCAGATACTGGAGGAATTTAGAATCCCAAATATATAAGACCAGACAAAATGCCAAAAAGCCAGAACACAGAACTTTTAAAAGCAGCAAGAGAGAAATGGCAGATCATTTATAAAATCAAATCAATCAAAACAGTAGTGACTTTCTCACAGAAAACCCAAAAATCCAGGAGAGCTTGGAAAGATGTATTTAAAGACTCGAAAACAAAATGATATACCAGCAGTGATTGCCATATCCCATAAAACTATCCTTCAAATTTGAATAATAAATACAAAGTTTTGAGATAAGCATAAACCAAATGAATTCATGACCACTAAGCCAGCATTTCCAAGGATACATAAATTAATCCTACAAGAAAAGAAGAAAGAAACAATAAAGAGAAATCAGGAAGGAATAAATCTCACTAGAAAAGTAGATAAGCAAATAAGAATTAGGGTCAAGTAAACCACTAGAAATAAAAATAAAATGTCAGGAATCAATATATTTCTCTCTATAATAATAATGCTGACTATAAGTTGTCTCAAATCTCTAATTAAAAAACATAGACTGGCAAATTGGATTAAAAAACAAGATCCAACTATATGTTGCTTACAAGAAACAAAAACATCTTTTGACTGAAAGACTAAGAAAGTCACTACATATTGGGAAAGGGACCAATCCAACAAGAAGACATAATGATTCTAAATATTTATGCCTTGAATGTCAGCACATCTAATTTCGCACGTCAACTACTATTTGACATAAAGGCTCAAAAAGGCCCAAATACAAAAACAGTGAATGATTTCAATATACCTCTACCATTAATAGAAAAACCATCCAGATAAAATCATCAAACACACTACAGAGATAAAACAGTACAGATCAAATCGACTTAGCTGATATCTAGAGAATATTTCATACAGCAGCAGCTGAATAAAAAAATTTTTAACTGACTATGAAACTTGCTCCAATACAGGTCAGATTTCAGGCCACAAGCTAAGTCTTAGCAAAAACAAAAAAAATTGGGGCTTAGCGTGTAGCTCAGTGGTAGAGCCTTGCATGTGTGAGGCACTGGGTTCGATCCTCAGCACCACATAAAAAAATCAATCAATTAAAATATTTTTTTTAAAAAAGGATGAAATAATTCCTTGCATTTCATCATATCACTTTGGAATTAAATATAAGAATATTTAGAGCAACTACAGAAACCACACAAACACATGGAGATTGAATACACACTTGTAACTGTATCATCAAAGAAATTAAGGGAAGGAATATGAAAATTTTTAGAATCAAAGACTATAAATAACATAGCCAGGTGCGGTGGCTCACACTTGTAATCCCAGCACTTTGGGAGGCTGAGACAGGAGAATCGCAAGTTCAAAGCCAGCCTCAGCAATGGCGAGGCGCTAAGCAACTCAATGAGACCCTGTCTCTACATAAATCACAAAATATGGCTGAGGGTGTGGCTCAGTGGATGAGTGCCCCTGAGTTCAATCCCCGGTACCAAAAAGAAAAAAAAAAGAAGAATATAAATAACAACCTACAAAACCTATGGAACTGGGCATGGTGGCACATACTTGTAATCCCAGCACTTTGGGAGGCTTGAGACAGGAGAATCACGAGTTCAAAGCTAGCCTCAGCAACGGCAAGGCACTATGCAACTCAGTGAGACCCTGTGTCTACACAAAACAAAAAATAGGGCTGGGATGTGGCTCAGTGGTCGAGTACCCTTGAGTTCAATCCCCAGTACTCCCCCCCCTAAAAAAAACCTATGGGATACAGTGAAGGCACATCCAAGAAGAACTACATAAAAAAAATAGAAAGTTGTCAAGTAATATAAAGATGCATGTCAATGTCTGAGAAAAATATGAATAAAACAATATCAAACATAGTGGAAGGAAATAAATCATAAAGATCAGAACTGAAATTAATGAGAAAATAAAGAAATACAAATGATCAATGATACAGAGTCGGTTCTTTGAAAAGATGAACAAGACTGATAAATCTTTAGCCAAACAAAAAGAGAGAAGATGAAAACTGATAAAATTAGAGGTGAAAAGGGGGATATTATACAGACAACTGAAATCCAGAGGGTAATGAGGGATTATTTTGAAAATCTGTATTATAATAAGTTAGAAAGTCCAGGAAAAAATGAATAATTTCTAGACTCATACAGCCTACAAATACTCAACCAATAAAATAGATAAAACCTAAATAGACCAACAAGAAGTAATAAAATTGAATCAGTTTTTTTAAAAAAGTTCACAATAATATAGCCGAGGTCCACATAGATTCACAGCTGAATTATACATTATCTTTAAAAACTGAACTAATGTCAATACTTCTCAAATTATTCCATAAAATAGAAAGGGAGGGTACACTTCCAAACTCATTCTATGAAACCAGTATCACTTTGATAATACAACTGGGTAAGAACACATCAAGAAAAGACAGAGGCCAATATCCTTACTGACTATAGATATAAAAATTCTTAACAAAAGACTTCCAAATAAAAGTAAGTATTACATCAAAAACATTAGATACCATGATAAAGTTGGCTTCATTCTAGGGATGCAAAAATGGTAAGACATTCACAAATCAACAAACATAATATACTATATACATAGAATCAAGGGCAAAACCCACATAATAATTTCAATAAAAACAGAAAAAACCTGACAAAATTGAACACAATTTCATGATAAAAACCCTAGACAAACTAGGGACAGAAGAACTTACTTCAACTTAATAAGGGCTATTACACGCAAAGCCAAGGCATTTAAACCCAAAGCCAACATCATATTGAATAGGGAAAAACTGAAAATATGTTCTCTAAATAAGGAACAAGACAAGGACGTCCACTCTCACCACTCCTATTCAATAGAGGGCTTGAAGTTTTAGCCAGAGCCATTAGGCAAGAAAACAAAATAAAAGATATACAAATAGGAAAGGAAGAAGTCAAACTATTCATATTTGCATATTATATGAGGCTCTATTTAGAAAACCCTAAATTCTATGGAAAACAAAAGATCTAGAACAGACAAAGCAATTCTGAGCCCCCACCCTCACAAAAAAATGTCATTCTGTAGGCATCACAATACCTGATTTCAAATTATACTATAGAAATATAGCAAGAAAACAGCAAGTATTGGCATAAAATCAAAATGTTAGCCACTGTGATAGAAGGTACAAAGGCATTCCACATAATATACTCATCTGACTCTTGACAAAAGTGGCAAAATCTTACACTAGAGAAAAGACAGTCATTATAACAAATGGTGTTGGTAAAACTGGATATCCATAGGTTGAAGATGAGACTAGATCTGTATCTCTCACTCTGCACAAAATTCAACTCAAAATAGATCAAATACATGGGATAAGAACTAGGAATGAGAGCAGAAACTTTTCAGCAGCTGTAATAAAAAACAGGGAGCCAGGCACAGTGGCACAGGCCCGTAATCCCAGCAGCTCCAGAGGCTGAGGCAGGAGGATTGTGAGTTTAAAGCCAGCCTCAGCAACTTAGTGAGGTCCTAAAGCAACTCAGCCAGACCCAGTCTCTAAGTAAAACATAAAAAATGGCTGGGGATATGTCTCAGTAGGTATGCATCACTGGGTTCAATCCCTAGTGAAAGGAAGAGAAGAGAGAGGAGGGGAGAGGAAGAGTGGGTAGGAGAGAGGAGGGGAGGGGGGGGGGAGGAAAACCAGGGAAAACACTCTAACATATCAACAGAGCAAAGACATCCTGGACAGAACCCCTATAGTTCAGAAAATAAAACCAAGAATCAATAAATGAGATGGTATCAAATTAAAAAGCTTCTTCTGCACAGCTAAACAATTAATTAAATGAAGAGATGATATATACAACAGAAGAAAATCTTTGCTAGCTTCTCTTCCAACAGAGAACTAATATCCAGAATATATAAAGAACATCAAAAAAGTAACCCAATAAATGAGCGAATAAATTATATAGACATTTCCAAAACAAGAGGTACAAATAGTCAAAAATTATACAAAAGAATGTTCAACATCCTTAGCAATTGGGAAAATGCAAATCAAAACTGCACTGAAGCCGGGCGCGGTGGTGCAAGCCTGTAATCCCAGCACTTAGGGAGGCTGAGACAGGAGAATCGCGAGTTCAAAGCCAGCCTCAGCAATGGCAAGGCACTAAGCAACTTAATGAGACCCTGTCTCTACATAAAACACAAAATAGGGCTGGGGATGTGGCTCAGTGGTCGAGTGCCCCTGAGTTCAATCCCCGGTACCAAAAAAAAAAAGAATACAAATGACAATAAAGGCTGGTGAGGATATAGAGAAAAATGAACTCTTATACACATATAGTGGGATTGAAAATTAGGAAATTAGTACACCCACTATGGAAATCAGTAAGGATTATCAGAAAAAGACTGAGAATGGAAGACCATATGACTGAACTATACCACTCCTTGGTATTTATCCAAAATAATTAAAGTCTGCACATTATAGAGATAGATGCATATCCAAGCTTGTAGCAGCAAAATTCATAATAGCCAAGTTATGGAACCACCCTATGTATCTGTCAACAGATGTATGTATAAATAAAATGTGATAAAATGTGGTATATATATATATACAATGAATTTTACTCAACCATAAAAAGGAATGAAATCATGTTATGTGCAGAAATACAGATAGAACTGGAGAATATTATCTTAAGTGAAATAAGCCATACTTAACAGAGACAGGGTCATATGTTTCCTCTCATATGTAGAAGCCATGGATTTTTAAAAAATGAAAAAAAGTATTACATAAAAATACAAGAGAAACCAGTAGGGTAGAGAAAGGGGGTCAGGGGAGTGGGGAGGGAAGGAAAATGGGAGATACTGGGGAATTTCATTGATCAAATTATATTTTTTGCTTTTACAAATATGCTACAATGGAACTCACCACTCTGAACAATTATTATGCACTGCTGAATTTTTTTTAAAGATGACAAATAAGCTGTTATTAAGGGCTGGATAAAGTGATGTAATGATGATGGACACTAGAAAAAATGTTGATCCATGTTGTATAGCAGTAAATGTGGGCAGTGGCCTGTGGAAATTCAAAGCCAGTAATGTACCTAATGGATTTATGGACCTCATCAAGATGATTTTTTAGCATTATATTGAGACTGACACTTGGTTTTATTGCATATGATAAGGTATGCAAGGGTAAAAGTAAGAAAAAAACATTCATATGCAATCAAATTTGCAAATTTTAGAGGGAACATATAGAGGGCTGAGTTGGAAAAGGATTTCTGAGTTGGAAAATAATATTGTAGATCAATTAGAGTCTCCCCAGTTGCCCAATTGGTAGAAGATTTTTCAATGTAAAATAAAGCTTGAAGACTAAGATCAAATCAAGGATACTGATATAAGACCCTTTGCTAAGATGCTAGAAAAAAATCATGTGATATACAGCAATCAGAAAGAAGATTAGGGTGGTAGTGCTGGAAACCTTATTGGAGTAGTTAATTATATACAGAAAAACATTTCACGAAAATAATTGCAGTATGGCTGTTACAGAGGGCAAAGCAGACTATAATCAAAACTGTGCAAAGCCCATAAGATTTTACAGAAAGTTTCCCAGTTTAAGAATCACAACCTGTAACAAAGGAGACTTAAATTACTCCAAGTGCAAAATGTCCTTTGGGCCTCCAATTTTCTATAGGCAAGCAAAAGTCTAAGACAACTACCCAGGTGTCAAATGATTTGTTTCTTCAGAAGTACCCACAGTAAGCAATAGACTTTCTTAGTCATCACAGTTGCCCAAGTTAAGAGTCCAGAAGATGTCCTATGGAAGAGTGGGCTGAGAAGTTAGGGAACAAAGTCAGGAGTTACACAAGAAGCACTCATTACTCTTGTTACTGAGGAACTTGGTAATATTTGTTGGCATGGTTGCAGAATTACTATAAATCTAGATATCTCCTGTTTTGCCGTGTTGTAGAGTTGCATCTGAGGAGCCATGTCAGATCTTCATGTACTTTATAAGACTATGGCATTAACATGATGCTAGAACTGGATTAGACTTCTTAGCCACTGGGTTGGGAATGAGCATATTTTACTTTTAGAAGAGAAAAGTAGAAATGGGTCCAGGAGTGGTCTATAATAGGTTTGTGACAAAATGTGTCCATTTCTTTACCCTATGTCCACAACTTTGTCATATGACTTTGCAGCTGATGTTCTGGGCCGTGAGAGTGTGGCAGAAATGATGGTGTACCAGTTCTGAACTAGGCCTCAAGAGACCTTGAATATTTATGCTACCCCTTTTGAAGCACTTTCATTTTTTTTAATATTTTTTTTAGTTGAAGGCAGCCACAACCCCAGCCTGCGCTTCCATTTTTATATGAACAATTCCAAACTAGCTTGATGAAGAATGAAAGACAACAGTGAGGAGAGGCTAGGTGTTGAAGTCAAAACTACCCCAAACCATCATACAGGCAGCCAGTCCCAAATATGTGAGGGTTTAGTGACAAAAAGCAGAACTACCTAGAATCTCAGCTCTCACAAGATGAATACATAAACTCACAAGCAATAATAGATGCTTACTGTTTAAGCCACTGAATTTTAGAATGAAATGTTATGCAGCAGAAGCTGATACATGCAGTGATCCTATATAAATATGAAATGCAGATTAAATAACAACTAAATTTTACCATTGTCTAGAATTCATTTCAATAGTCTTCTCCTTAAATAGGGCTAAAGTAGGATCATCAAGTTCAGGTTTTCATCAATTTTTTTTCCTGCCAACATGACAAGGAAATGATATTTGGTGTATTTAAAAGAAAACCCACTGTCACAATAGAAGAGTGCTGATTTTAACTTAAATGTTCTGTGAATAAATTTACAGTGGTTCAATTTAACAAGAGGAAAAAAAAAACTCAGAGAAAGAGTGATCCATTTCTTAGAATTTTGGAAATCTGAGAATTATTCTCTTAAATATGTAAATGCATCTCTTCCTAATAATGGAACTCTTCTAATAATGGAATTCTCCTTAAAGTTAAATAGCTCTAATATTTTCAATTCCAGGAGTCATACTTCTACAATTTACTAAAAGTTGTGTGTCTGTGTATATATTCAATAAAATAATACAATATTTCCTAATCATGAGGCCATGGGTCTGAGACTCAGAAGATGTGGACTTTTGTCTTTAATGTGCTCAGATAAGAATTTATTTCAATGTTAGATGATCCTAAATATTCCTTTTGTGCAAACATTGTCCAACATCACTGTGCAGGCAAGATTTTCACACAAATCATTGATTGACAGCAAAAGAAATTCACTCATCCTTGTTATTGTCATTTAGAAGATACATTAAGATCTGTGATGATAATGTAAAATTTTCAAGTATTCTTTCACATTCCAAACCTAGTCATTTACTTTGTAATTCAAATAGTTGAACAGTTATTGTCAATGTGAAAACTGGAATAATTACAAAAGCTAAATTTCTGCTACAAGACGAATAAATGCCCCAAAATTTTTGATGTACGTTAAAAACTGCTTTTTATGCATTGAGGACTTCCAAAATCACAGTTATTTTCAAAATACATATTTTCCTAATAAGGAAAAATTACATCACTCTACCACATAAAGAAAGGTTAATTATACCTCTTTTAAATATGGCCAAATAAATTCCATGAAATACAATTTTAAGGTACAATAAATATTTGTCATATCAATCAAAGAGATGGGAATAAAATGACATTCATAATATTAAAAATTATAAAATCACATAACGCCCCCCAAAGTAAAGAAAAAACAGAGTATTACATTTTAAAAGTGAAAATTCTGTTCAGTTTTTCATACGATATTACAAAAAGAAAAGCATTTACTAAGGTATAACTTATTAAAGGACTTTCTATAGCTATTCATCCTTCTATTGACAGAATGTCCCAGATTCTTACAAACTACTTAGAAATTACTGATCATACTTTGATTTCCATTCAGTAGCAGTATTCTTCAGGAAGGAAAAGGACTTTCTGGAAGGAATAAGTACTAGCTGGTATATTAATTTTCATTCTGAAAGAATACAAGAGCTAGATACAATTATACAAATTTTTCTAAGGCAACAGAAAAGCCATTTTGAACAAAGTTGTAATGGGGTCTTCTTCCACTTTGAAAAGACAATTTTTAACATTTTTTGAAGTACAGAATAATCTCTGTCATATATTTGAGTTATAAAAGGCTTTTTAATATATGCTGGGAAACATTTGTCTTTAAGTAATGCTAAATTCATTTTAAATAATTATGAGACCATTTGTGAACATTAAATCATTCCATTTTTAAATTAAAAATTATTTTCTTTTGTTTAAACATTTTCCAAGCATCCAATATCTCAAAACTAGCTCTTACAATATTTTGTGGAAAACATCTTAACATCAAATATGAAGCTGATTTAGAAATATTTCTTAATTGTTAAAAGGTACTTACATATTTTAAGTAAGTACATTTTAATTTGAGCATATTATCTATTTATTCCACGTGTTACAACAACCTAAAATATGCTAAAGTTATTTCTGTTCCTATATTGTAAAATAAACAGTGGCTAAGGAAGTAAACCACAACACTGAAGACATTAGATAGAAGTCATGTATTATCATCCTTCTAATTTAGAGCAACAGTTTGGGCAAAAGTAAACCTTGGTAAGGCCACTGGAAAAATATATGTAAACAAATTAATGATCAAGGTTTTGACTAGTGAAAAATGTGAAATAAATGAATAAACAAAAAGCATGGTGATTGACTTCTTACAGGATTAGAGACCCTTATAGTAGTAGGTGGTCAGGGCTTTCCTTGGGAGGCAATATTTAAACTGAGCCTGAGGGCTATTCAGAAGCCATCAGCTGAAAGATCTGGGATGAAGAGCATTTCAGTAGGAGGCAGTGCAAATGCAGAGGCCATTGCTTACTAATAGGTCCCTTTGTACTTCCACAACTAACTGCCAGCTGCTGAGTTGAGAGATTACACGTTCTGCTTATTTCATCTGAACAGTATCACCAGTATGACTTTACATCCCAACACTGGATTAATAAAATTTTTACATAATGAAAACACAAATTTGATGACTATATAAGAGTTTGAAATATGAGTATACCAATTTTAGCTATTAGGAAAAGGTAACATTATGATTTCAGTTACACAAACAAGGAAATGCCCAATGTAACTCTACATCATGTACAACCACAAGAATGGGAAGTTATACTCCATGTATGTATAATATGTCAAAATACATTCTACTGTCATGTATAACTAGAAATAACAAACAAAAAATTTTTAAGAAGAATCGGCCAATATCAAGGAGCATCCATGCAAACATGGGCTTTTTATGTACTCAGGACAGTTTGTTCTCATGTAAAGTGTTAGGCACTGCAATTATCTTTATATTCCAGACCATGTTTCCTCATTTACATGTACAATGTTAAACATTCAAGTGCTTTTTTTTCATATCCTAATTTACAAAATTTTGGTACTAATAAAAAAATGCATACAAAAGTTTAAAAAATTCTTTTTAAACTTTTGTAACAGTAAAATGGGGATGATAATAGCACCTACCTAACAGGACTCTTGAGAAGATTAAACAGGATAACAAATACAGAAGGCTTAGAATAGCTCTGGGCACAAAGCAATGAAATATGTATTTATATATACAGTTATTTAAATATATCCTAGATCCTACATAGGTATATATTTTGAATATGTATATATAACCATGTAACTATAAAGATATAATTAATTAGCCGGGCGCGGTGGCTCAAGCCTGTAATCCCAGCACTCAGGGAGGCTGAGACAGGAGAATCGCGAGTTCAAAGCCAGCCTCAGCAACGGCAAGGCGCTAAGCAACTCAGTGAGACCCTGTCTCTACATAAAACACAAAATAGGGCTGGAGATGTGGCTCAGTGGTCGAGTGCCCCTGAGTTCAATCCCCGGTACCAAAAAAATAAAAATAAAAAAAAAAAGATATAATTAATTATACAAATACATGTAAAACAAAATGTACCACCACTAGCTTGCCACCAGTGTTCATAAATTAGTGACAACTTACACTATACCTGTTTCTAAACATCTTAAATATCACCACTGACTACTATTATTTTTTCAATATATTCCTGGATATGATTTTTTAATTTTATTTAAACATTTTTTTTCCATATAGGTAAGTAAATTTTACTGTTCATTTTGTGTTATCTTTGTCAGGTTTTGGTATCTAGATTTTTTTAAATATAGTTTTTCATTTTTCCCATAGTGTAGAAAAACTGATATAACAGAGGGATTTTTAATTATAATTGATGATTATTATTTAATATTGGTGAAGTTCACCTATAAAACAACAGTAACTTATCTGAAATTAGTTCTTTTAATTTTTTCTTTTCCTTTTTACATTTACCAATTTTTTTTTTCTGCTTAAGACTTTCATTGTTACATGTCTGGTTACACTTTCAATTCACTGAATTCATCCAATCTAGGCATGGGTCTATTCGTAAAAGACTCTTACTGAGATTTCAAAATTTTACTAGTCTGGTGTTCTATAAAGCTATACTTAATTTTTTGTATCTCTGTGATCCCTTCATCACTCCTAATGTTCTGAATAAATATTTGATATCATTTCTTTTTATCTATTTGTTTTGCTATTGAGTTATCATTATTTCAATTTGGGGTACCCTAGTTTGCTGACATGCCCTCTATTGTTACCTCACTACTACTGGTTCTCAAACACTCTTTTAAATTCTAATAGTTTTCACATTATAAATATCAGTGCAGTGTTAGCTGGAACATAAAATTTTTCTTTATTTTTTTCCCCTTAATGTCTTATAACACGTAGTCTTTCTTTACATTTTCTATTTGTTTTCTTTGTGTTTTGCCTAGACATAAATTAAATTAGTATATTTTTCTCATGGTTATATAAAGTTGCATACATGAACTATGATGCAATGAATTTAGCACGTACTGACTTTCATCATCTCCTCACCCTATAACTACTCATTCTTCATTATGAAAATCTGGGGTTTTACATGCAGATTATCATTATTATGTTGCCATAGCTACAGTATAATCTATTCTTTCAAGAATATATGCTTTACTTTTACTTATACAAAAAGTATTTTAAACCCCATTTTTGATTTTATAATATTTTCCACTCAGAAAATAGTTTTGGGGTTTTTTTCCTAATAGGTCATATAAATGATTTATTTTCTGAAATGTTAAATATCCAAGATTGTCTGTCAGCACCACACATAAGCATTTTGCCTCCATATATTATCAGACTACAATAGGCTTCCTTGAAAATTCTGCAGACAAAAATTTCTATACTGTTTTCAGATATATGGATGTAAAGATGTTTAATGCCAAGTAATTATTTTCTCAACTCTTTGGTAACCTCTTTGTTTCTTCAACCTACACATAAGCAGAACTTTTCTTCATTGTGATAGTACAATAACTTTACTAGACAATAGAAAAATAAAAAGAAACTATTTCAAGTTCACATTCAGTTAAAGAAAATATTATTATATTACATCCCTGGCTTTGGTTGCATTCATTTCACTTTGTCTTTGGAACACAGCTATTTCTCCCTCCTAGTCTATATTACCTTAGTCTACTTTTCTTTAACTCAAAGTATTTACCACATCCTTACATATTAATTACTATTTTTGCGTGTCTATAATCTGTCTGCCTTTACAGGGTGTCAGCTCTGTGACAGCAGGTACAATGTTTGCTTTGTTCGTTGCTATATGTCCACAGATAGATAGCATAGCTAGAATATAAATGTTTTGAGTAAATTAGTGGAATTACATATCATGTCATCATTCTGTCAATATTACTGAGTTTGTCTCACCTAATTTTTAAGTTTATCATTCTCGTCTATAGTATAAAGAGATGATCAAACTTCGCCTTCTCTTCATTGTTCTTATTTTTCTTCAATCACAATTAAACTTATTACTGCCTCCAAGGCAAGGTTTATTGAATCGCTTCTGGATTCTTGGTAGTACCTTCATCTCTTTCTCTTGTTTTACTGCAGTCTATATTCTCTTCCTTTTCACAGAAATCATGCTTTTCATGAACTGTGTTGACATCTAAAATTTCGTCAAGGTGTGGGCATGTCCATGTACTAATCATAAAGGTTTTTGTTTTGTTCTGTTTTGTTTTTCCCCAGCATACAGCAGGGTATCAGAAGGTGGCAGGTAATCGCTGCAGGCTTTGCTCCAAGGGTTCCTGTACTTAGCACAATCTGTGATTCTTTATTCTTGGGGCAATCATCCTAGGAATGTTCTATGAATTATTTTCCCCAGACTTTCTCTCCAGGATTTCTAGTATTTTCAAATCTGCCTTATATGTACAAGGAGGAAAGAAGGCAAGTGGAGACCCTGGAGTCTATTGTTTGACAGAGATGTTCTGAAGAGTACAGAGGAACAGATACTCGACTTCATTGTTAACAAAACTGTAAACTCTGCACAAGTAGGTAGAGTACGGAAGCATCCGCTTTCCTTGGTGTCAGGCAATCTTTAGTTTATGTTATAAATCTAGGGCACAACAAAATTAGGAAACCTGGTTAAAACTATCTTATGGGAACTCCTTTTGATGTGTACTTATTCTGTATTTCATCAGGACTTCATTGGATTATCTGTCAGACATAGTTGTCATTGTTGTTGTAAGGTTTGACCTTTTTTAGTATATTTTTGAGAATTCATAAAAGCTGGCAAAAGCTACAGATATAAATTTTAATTAAAATAACATTCAAGTTCTCTGAAAAAGATTACGTACCATGAGTGAAATTATCAAAGATACTACACAAGATGTAAATATTCTTTATCATGATTAAAGTACTAATAAATGAAATTAATAATTATTTAATCTGCATGTTTTTACTTCTCTGAGTATTATTTGCCATGTACCTGGTAGTGAAAATTTTAAATAACTGATTTTTTTCCTAAAGATTATATAAGCATTAAAATATTTTTAAATTGGGCTGGAATTGTGGCTTACTGGTAGAGCGCCTGCCTTGCATGCGTGAGGCACTGGGTTCGATCCTCAGCACCACATAAAAATAAATACAATAAAGATTCTACAACTAGAAAAAATATTTTTAAAAATATTTTTAAATTAATACATAACAGGTTTTTAAATGTTGTATATGTATATTTTTTCACTTAACATACAGAAAAAAATTAGTCATTAAATTACTGTACTTTTGCTTAGAAGCAGCTCTAAATCTACTTCATATAAATAGTTCCAAAGATTTTTCAAACATCCAAGCTCTAATTTCTCTTTTCTTTGAACATCTATTGAATGTTCAATCACTAACATGCAATTTAGTATTTAATTATTTGCAAATTCTTAGTACAAAATATTCTTAGGAAGAAAGTGCCAGAAGAGACCTTACAGATTATCAAATTCAAATTACACACGAACAAACAGAATCACAGAGACTTATAAAAGATTGCAAAGCTGTCTAACAGCAGTAGCAAGGCTTGAACCCAGGTCTTCCCATTTCTTTTCTATTTTTATTTTTTCTATCTAAACAAAAACAGACATCATGTTACCTGTGTCCTGGGAACCCCTCCACAAATATAACTTTGGCAGAAGTGGAAAATGCTTAAATGTTGATATATAATGACATTCTTTTTTGTTGTTGTTGATGCTGTCCTAGTTTGCCTGTAGGTATCAAATCATAATTATCTGACAGATAAATATGACTGCCCTCAAAGATTTTTCTCAAAATAAGGTCACATGAGAAAATACCCAGAAATGAAGGTGAACATATTCTTTGGTTATATTACTAATTAACAAAACAACTCAAAGATTAGTAAGCCCACCCATAAGCATTATCTCATTAAATCCTTTAACAGCCTTTGCTTGGTAAGCACTCTACTCTCTCAAATTTACTAAGCAGAAAAATGTGTCTCAGAGACAAAGTAACTGGCTCTAAGTCACAAAGCTAATGAGGAGGAAGGCCATAAATTAAATAGTCTATGCTATTAGAAGCTTAAACTTTTTTCTATCACTTCTCCACAGACAAGTGCTATTTATTAAGCCATGCCCAAACATTTCTGTATCTAAAGCATCTAAAATGAAACATATAATTGGTACACAACATTTTTTAAAAATTATAACTTAAAATATATTTTTTGAAACCGTTAACTCATTTATCACTTCTCACTAAAGTAGGTCAATGACAGTAGCAGAAGGTATTTTCTTTTTACTGCTGTGTCACTGTATCCAGGTATAGACAGGGTGAAGGAAACAGTTTTCCTTTGTGTAGCAGTGAGTAATTTAATAAATCAATTTTCCAACAGTCTTTGGAGTTAGCAGTAGTAAATTTCAAAAGAGTAGTATTTTTAATAATTTCTCACATACACACTAACAAATAGCTGCTCAATTTTCCTCAAGAAAACCTATAGTGAATTTTAATGCAAAGCTCAACTCTGGCTAAGGAACTACTCAGTGCAACAAGCTCTCTCTAACTGATGGTTATCATTGCAACACACTGCCACCTTATGACAATTCTTTTTATATCTTAATTTTCAGAATACTCCATTTTAAAAGTAAATCCTCACCAGAAATACAAGCATAAAGTACAGAAATTATCTAAAATGTATCCGAAACAAAAAAAAAAGTTTATTAGCTCTATTAAAAGCAGCCTAAGGAAAAAATACTTCATATCAGAAAATATTTTTAGATTTTTAATAATAATAATTTTGATATGATGTAAGTATATTCAAATCCAAGAAACCAGGAATAACTGTACCTAAATTTTTTAATCACTTTTGTCAATGTACCTAAAATTTTTAATCACTTTTCCACTTATAGTTTTAGAATTAATAGACAAAATATTTTCCCATTGTTGCATCTTTAATTTTCCATCCACATACATGTGTGTGCACATGCACACACACACACAAACTCATGCAAACACACAAATTTGAAAATTGCAATGGCTTAGTTTGGAAGAAAGCGTGGGGAAAAGACACTAAAAAGAAAAGAATGTACACCTGAATGAATTCATTATTGCATGAAATTTACAACGAGACAAAATAAAGTGCTACTACAAAATACTACTCTAGTACAAAATAAAATACCTACTTACATAGGAACCCTCTTTTTGTGTGTCAACAATAGAGATTTCTATTGTACTACACAACAAGGTGCTTTTATCCAGGAGCTAGTTTATTTTTCTCCATGGATTCAGTGATTCATGTTTGTAATCAGTTCTGTTTCCATTTTTGCATGAGTTGCTAAAGTACTTATAGATGAATATATGGTTCATCTTTATCAAATACACAAGAAGTCACCGCATGTTTTTTGTGAACTACTATCACTTCTCGCTGTATTTTACTTTTCCACCTGAATTTCACTTTGGCCTGATAGTACCAATTGCTTTCATTTTTATGTATATATTTGGTATTGTGAAAAAGAATACAGATTTTGCAAATTGAACCACCACACCCAGAAAATATGGATCATGGAAACTGAAAAACCAGATCCCAACTTTTACTAACATATGGTATTGATTATTTCATCTCTAGAATAAATTATAAATTTCCCATTTATAATTTGGGAGATGAAATAGCTTCAGATATATCTAATATTTATCTGGATCAGCTACCTGTTATATAAGGGCTACTTATATGGCTAAATTTCTACAATAATTGATTTCAGCAAAGATTCTGAAATTATATTTTATAATTACATTTGAAGCAGTAGTGTTCTAAAAAAAATTCTTAATCAATGATATCTTAAAATTATGGAAAAAACCCAGCAAGTCTTAACTTATTGTTCTATGCTTTTTATAGTCACCACATGTTCCTTTTGAACTAAGGAAAACTATTAATTGCTAATGCTCAGGTGAAGTTAAATCACGACCAGGGAAAAATGAGAAACTAATGAACAAATAAAGGATATAATGGATTTTTGACATTGTAGTTTTAATGAAAAAAAGTCACCAATTTACTAATGTTTCTTCAAACTTCATGAGCAAAGGAATTAAAATAAAAAAAACAATTTGTGCATAATAACATATTACTTAGTTTAATTACTAATTTGCTGTTTTCCCAAAGTTTAATCAATAGAGTTCTTACATGTGGGTAACAATGGTGACATCTGTAAAAGTTGGTGCCACGTTTATCTCCTCCAGGCACTGCAGCACCTGGTGACGCCACAGGGAAGAAATCGTGGATACTTCTTGAACATACTGCAACAGCTGTCGACTCAGAAGGAGGTATATTCTAAGTTCTACCAAGCAAGTAGTACTCTACAAAACCTCATTCTGTCCCTTCTTTTAACCGAAAGGAAGCCAGATGGAAACATGCAACTTGTCAAATTGCAAATGAAGAATTACTATAAATCATGCTGCATGGATCTCTGGATGTTCACCATTAAATATATGGTCTCAAAATTTTCTGAATAATTTCACTGACATTTTAAGAACACTAAAGATGCTTGATGCTATTCTGGGTAAAGGAAATATCTTTAAGAGAACACATAGGTAAAGACAATGGGAATATGCTTTTATCTTAAACATAAAATCAGAATGAAGAAACAACAGGCACCATTCTGGAAGCTTCCTAATGCCCAGGATG
Source organism: Geosciurus inauris (assembly GCA_004024805.1). NCBI lineage: Eukaryota > Metazoa > Chordata > Mammalia > Rodentia > Sciuridae > Geosciurus > Geosciurus inauris. The sequence continues at coordinate 4,121 of PVHX01015012.1, read as the reverse complement.
ACTATGACTGCAGCATGACTAACCATCTCTCACAACAGTTAACAGTGCAATCTGCTCAGAGCACACAGCTACAGAAAACCGAGAAAACAAGCTGTATTATTCATGATATAGCAGTCCTAGCTGTGCAGCTCTGGCTAAACCTCCACCTGTATCTCCATTACAGACTTCTATTTCTATCCACTGTAGGAAATTACCATAATAACTCTAAATATATTGTGGGCACATTTAATTGTGATTGTATACAAAGACCAAGACAGGTGATTTTGTTTTGTATTCTTGGTACAAAAATTACTTAGGGTTTTCAGACCACCAAGAGGCTTTTCATAAAATTGGACATACATGATTATTTCATATTTAGAGTTCAAGCTTTACTATTTCTGAGATGCCACTGGGAATGTGTTGATTTGTTCATCCATTCTTGGGTGCCTGCATAAAAACATTTGTTGAGTGCCTATTATATAACATCTACCATACATTTTTAGTTACATGGAGCTATGCCTTCAATATTACTAAACATTTCTTTAACAGCTAGAGTCTTGTCTGGAGCAGGAAAAATACCCTACACATTCTGAAAGAGAATGATTGTTATCACATCATAATACTCTCCTTTGAGTATGTTACCCTAATGAAGTGACAAGAGATCATTGAGGCCCTAGGAGTATCTGTGAACATGTCTCACAAAACTCTGTAAAACAAACATACACCTCTCTTCTACATAAAAAAATATATAAATGATTTTTACAAGTCAATGCTCATTTTCTATACCAATATTGTTAACATTAAATAATGTTTTTGAATGCTTATCAATTTATATGCAGTTTAATTAAATGACTCACACTACAGATAAGAAAGCTAGGTTACAAAGGTTGAGAAAGCTGCATAAGATTATACAGAACCCCTTCAGCTGAACTAATGCTCAGCTGAAGTTAAATCATGATCAAGGCTATTTCCCAGCCTTGGTAGGTGAAGGACATTCCTCCAGAATACCCTGGATCTGACTGTCTAATCAGGCCTATGTTGTGTTTGATCAGGCCTATGTCTCATTCCAATCCCTTGTTCCCAGATAAAGCTTTTAGAGAGACAGCTAAATACTGAAAGGTATACTTTTACATATGATGTAAAGAAACTACTAAAGGAAAGAAAGATAGAATTTAAGTTAAGCTAGTAAACTCAGTTACTACTTTCATCTTTTTATCTTCTGCATCCTCTTACACTGAAAAGAACAAACTACTGCAAACAAAGCTCTAGGTAGGATGGACTGTCTGTGCTACCTGGTTTCTGTGAGTTACATAACTCAAAGTGGGAAAATTACCACTTCTTCAATTCTTACTACCCTGTGTCACTTCACCGCACCCTCAAACCCACCATCCATTTCCTTTGATGGCACCAAGGAGCTGCTGTGGTTAACAGGGCAAGGGATGGTGGTATCTGGAGCCTTGCTTGGCATGTGCTCCACAGGAAGTCCTCACTCCCTGTAGCTGCCTCTCCCTCAGATGATGGGAGCCCACGCTAGGGAGCTCCTCATCATCTACAGGTAGAGTATCAGCTTGCTGGGAGCTTCCCATGTAGGGGAAAGTGAGGCCTCTCCTACTTTCTTGGTTCTTATGTGTGACCCCTGGCTGAATCTAGAAACCCAATCCATACAAGAGCAGATTAACAAGACGAAAAAATAAAAGTTTTATTAACTTTACACGTACATGGGAATCTTCACCAGAGACTAAAGTCTGATGAAATGATCAAAGCATGATATTTTTATACTTATAGAAAAAGAACAATAAATTGTGAAGGAATGCCAGGACCAAAGGATGTCCGGGCTAGGGTAGTGAAGTCTAGGGTTGTTATTAAGGGATGTATAGGGGAAAGGGATGTAAAAAATAGTGGAAGGTCAGAGTTATGTTGGGGAGTTTGTTTGCTGAGGTTCACTGCAGCCCCAAAGACCAGCTATGGTGATCAAGGCTATTTTCCAGCCTTGGTGGGTGAAGGACATTCCTCCAAAGACAATCTTTTATTTTCTAATTATTTTGCATTAGGACTATAAGTACACATAATATTTGGGTTCAATCTGACATAATTATATAAGCAGAGAATACAGTTTGTTACAATTCAGTCCCCATATTTCCCGTTTGACTCCTCTTCTCCCTTGCCACTCTTTTTCCTCTACTCTACGAATCCTTCTTCTATTTATTTATAGATTTTAAATGTATACATTGTGAATATACATAAAGGTGAGATTCACTATGGTGTATTCATAAATGCACATGGTAAAGATTGGTCACATTCATTCCACCATTCCTCCCTTTTGCCATCTCTCCTCCCTCTCCCTCAATCCTCTTCCTCTTCTTCACTGATCTCTGTTACAAAGAAAATTGTTATGGCTTGCTGCATGTAGGAAAAGACAGGCCAAATGGCATGATCTAAACTGCAGTTCCTCCAGGGGTTTTGGCTTGAAATAACCAATTTACCCACTCAGCATACTGTGAGACGCATGTCCTTCACTACTTCACCCACTTCCGGAGGACGTGGCTCAATACACTCACACACTTTCTTCCTGCTCTATCAAGATGCACTCAGCATGTGGCAAAAATTTGTTCCCAGAATATAGGCTGTCTGTTCACCTCACTGATTGTTCCTTTTGCTGAGCTTTTTAGTTTGAATCCATCCCATTTATTGATTCTTGATTTTTCTACTTGCACTATAGGAGTCTTGTAAAGGAAGTAAGGTCCTAATCTGACATGATGAAGATTTGGGCCTGTTTTTTCTTCTATTAGGCATAGGGTCTCTGGTCTAATTCCCAGGTCCTTCATCCATTTTGAGTTGAATTTTGTGTATGCTGAGAGATAGGGGTTTAGTTTCATTTAGCTGCATATGGATTTCCAGTTTTCCCAGCACCATTTGTTGAAGAGGCTATCTTTCCTCCAATGTACATGTTTGGCACCTTTGTCTAGTATAAGATAACTGTATTTAAGTGGGTTTGTCTCTGTATCTTCTATCGTGTACCATTGGTCTACATGTCAATTTTGGTGCCAGTACCATACCATTTTTGTTACTATAGCTTTGTAGTATAGTTTAAGGTCTGGTATTGCGATGCCTCCTGCTTCACTCTTCTTGCTAAGGACTGCTTTCACTATTCTGGGTCTCTTATTCTTCCAAATGAATTTCATGATTGCCTTTTCTATGTCTATAAGGAATGATATTGGGATTTTAATTGGAATCACATTGAATCTATATAGCACTTTAGGTAGTATGGCCATTTTGACAATATTGATTCTGCCTATCCAAGAACATGGCAGATTTTTCCATCTCCTAAGGTCTTGTTCAATTTCTTTCTTTAGTGTCCTGTAGTTTTCATTGTAGAGGTCTTTCACCTCTTTTGTTAAATTGATTCCCAAGGGTTTTTTTTGTTTTTTTTGTTTTTTGAGGCTATTATGAATGGGGTAGTTTTCCTAAGTTCTCTTTCAGAGGATTCATCACTGATGTATAGAAAAGGAATTTATTTATGGGTGTTGATTTTATATCCTGCTACTTTGCTGAATTCATTTATTAATTCTAGAAGTTTACTGGTGGAATTTTTTGGATCCTCTAAGTATAGAATCATGTCATCAGCAAATAATAGTTTGAGTTTTTCTTTTCCTATTTGTATCCCTTTAATTTCTTTCATCTGTCTAATTGCTCTGGCTAATGTTTCAAGGACTATGTTGAAAAGCAGTAGATATAAAAAGAACTCAAAAAACTTAACACCAAAAAAACAAACAACCCAATCAATAAATGGGCTAAGGAGTTGAACAGACACTTCTCAAAAAAAGATATACAATCAATCAACAGACATATGAAAAAATGTTCAACATCTATAGCAATTAGAGAAATGCAAATCAAAACTAAGGTTTCATCTCATGCCAGTCAGAATGGCAATTATCAAGACTACAAACAACAATAAGTGTAGGCGAGTTTTTTGGGGAAAAGGCACACTCATACATTGCTGGTAGGACTGCAAATTGGTACAACCAATCTGGAAAGCAGTATGGAGATTCCTTAGAACACTTGGAATGGAACCACCATTTGACCCAGCTATCCTACTCCTCAGTCTATATGCAAAGGACTTAAAAACAGCATACTACAGTGAT
>PVHX01015011.1:0-48303 GCA_004024805.1 Geosciurus inauris | reverse complement strand
AAAGGAAGTGTGGCTTCTGATGAGGCTGGTCAGTCCTGTGGAATCAGGTTACACACACCCTCCCTCTCTGGGAAAGGAACTGTCTGTCAGAGGCTCCAATTTACATTCTTTTGGAATCTCTTGGGAAAAGCCAGAACTACTTGTTTTCAGAGTGAGTGCTTTATTTGAATATGTCTGTACATAATAAAATCAGATATTTTAACTTTGCTGCTGGTTTTATATTTCCCAATCCCAGCTAAGTCCTGGGGCTGCCCCAGTGAAAACCAACCCTACCAGTGCAGAGGCCATCCAGTCCAACAAGCCTGTGCCACATGCACATGCTCTTGTAAGTGCAGTCTCCATTCCTTTCTTGATTGTTCTCTGCCTTGGTTTCCTGTACCCTCAATTTACCCTCCCATAGAAGCTCACTGGCAACCCTGGCTGCTGGGAGGGGGCCTGCCTTTCTATTCTAGCCCCACCTTGAGCCAGTGGTGGCTTCTCTACCAGAGGATAAGGAGCCAACTCCTAGTCTGCCCTCCAAGTGATCTATCATTTCTGCTTTAAACTGCTTGTGTTGACTTTGGCCTGAAGTGAACCCCAGGTCCCAAACCTGCCTTCTGGGACTGCAGTGGACTGCTGTATACTACTCTATTGTGAGCAATGAATGCACTGGGCTTTACATAATGGGGTCATCCTTGAGCCAGGCCTACCTGAATGCAGTGACGTGAGGAAGGTGATACGTGTTTTACAGCAGCATCACAGGCAGGGTGTGGGGTGAGTATTCCCTTAAGTCCTAACACTTTATCCCCAATTTAATCCTTGTTCCCAGAGTTTCTTCTAGAAGCACCTATAACATGCCTTATCACTGCTCTTTGAAAGTAAAGGCTTGACCTGGGTGCTATGATACGCCCCAGTAATCCCAGCAATTCCAGAGGCTGAAGCAGAAAGATCAATGCCATCCTCAGCAACTTGGCAAGACCCTGTGTCAAAATTAAAGGGGAGAGACAGGGATATAGTAGCTCAGCGGGTAGAGTGTCCCTGGGTTCAATCCCTAGGACTGAAAAAAAAAAAGCTTGGTGTGTTTACATTTCATTGCTTGTGAGAAACCCTGTGAGGTACATGCTTTTATCTTCATCTTACAGGTAAAGGAAAGAGGCTAGAGAGGTGTTAAATCTCTTAGGCTTTCTGCAGCCCATCCATCCCACACTATCAAGGTGGGCTGAGAGAGTCCCAGAATGCCCCTTTTTGGGCCCAGCCTTAGATTTTAGCAGTGACTGGCCATTATAAGCATTGAGAGCAGTTTTTTTTTTTTTTTTGGTACCAGGGATTGAACTCAGGGGCACTCGACCCCTGAGCCACGTCCCCAGCCCTATTTTGTGTTTTATGTAGAGACAGGGTCTCACTGAGTTGCTTTAGCGCCTCGCCATTGCTGAGGCTGGCTTTGAACTCGCGATTCTCCTGTCTCAGCCTCCCTAAGTGCTGGGATTACAGGCTTGAGCCACCGCACCCGGCTTGAAAGCAGTTTTTAGGATCTTGTCTAGTAGAATTCCTGAGGGCCTATTTGGCTTTATAACTTCTGTTTACAGAATTCCAAATTCTAGCCTTTGACCAGGCTGTTCCCTTACCTTGTTTTTTCACCCAGTTCAGGTGCCAACTTTAGGAAGCTTTCCCTACCACTAGCCCTTACCTCCAGGCTGGGTGTACCCTAGAGTTGCCACTCCCAGACTTACTGTAACAAGTTTATTTTTTGTGGTGCTAGGGATCAAAACTAGGACCTAAGCACCTGAGCTATACCCCTGAGCCCTGTAACTGCCTTTTTTCTTTTTTGTTTTGGTGCTGGGGATTGAACCCGAGGGGTCCTTTACCATTGAGCTATATCCCCAGCCCTTTTAATTTTTGGAGAGAGAGGGTCTCACCAAGTTGTCAAGGCTTATCTCTAACTTGTGATCCAACTGCCTCCGCCTCCCAAATCACTGGGATACAAGCATGTGCCACCGTGCCCAACAGTCATTATCATGTTTGACATCCCTTGCTAGATTAAGCTTGAGGGCAGGGATCTTGCCTGGGAATCCAAAGCCTGGCCCAAGGCAGGTACTAGGGAGAATGCTCGTAGAATCATGTATTTGCATGGTTCTGTGGTTTTCCTTCTGACCTTGAGTATGAAGGCTGTTAGATGACTTCCTTGCTCTGATTTCCACCCTCTAACTCTGGTTAAAACCCCTCTGTGGGTAAGGGCAGCATATAGATCCCTCCCCAAAGGTAGTGAGTAAGGTAGGCCAAGGCTGATGTTCTTACCTACCTGCTCCTTACCCCATATGCGGTACTGTCCTACATAGGGGACTAGGAAGTGTTATGGCCCCAACCTCCACAGCTGCCCTTCATTGGGACTGTAAGCACTCAGCACACACTACTCAAAATGAGAATTCAAATGAACTGCATCAGAGGTTTGGCATTTTTATTTTTAACCTAAAACAGCTGCTAAAATTCAGTATGCGCAATTTATCCTTAACAGCCCTTTGCATATGGGTTTGTGGGGCACAGGCCAAGACAGCAAGGCCCTTTTACTTCCAGATCTTTGACAGAACCCCCACCCTGTCCCTTGATGAGCCCATTTTCCAGAGGCAGCAGATGAGGAAAAGTTGAAGATACTCTGTTTCATAACTACTAGGAAGAACCTAGTGTTCAAAAGCACCACTTCTGAGGCTATGTGAGGGGAGGGTAGTCTGTTCAGAATACCTCAGATCCACGGTCTGGGACAGCTGCATGAGGGGGACACCAGATGGTCCTGCAGCTGGTTCAAATGCTGGCTGTTCTTCTAAACCAGCATAAGAATAATAGAATGTCTTTCAAAGGTAAGTGGAAATATTTTTTGGAGAATGTTTCATTCAAGCCAGCAGACAAGTGTCAGATTTCCATTAGCACCCTCTCCACAGAAGACCATGAGGCTGTGATGGGCTGACTTTTCCCTCCCAGTCCTCATAGCCAGGTATCAACCTGCAGTTCCGGGTACCAAGGGTTACTGGACATAGCCTCTTGGGATGGGAAGGTAGTCCCAGGAACCTCAAGAACCCTCTCACCCTGACTGTCCAAATGTCCATGCTATGGGCCAGGGTGGCCTCTCTTGAAAGGATGGCCACAGGTCAGAGAATGGAAAACCAAGAGGCCATGGTTCTGTTTAAACAGCTTAAGAATAAAGGCCCTGGGTGGGGGGATGTAGCTCAGTGGTACATTTGCCTAGCATGCATGAAGCCCTGGGTTTGATCCCTAACACCTCAAAAAACAACAAAGGCCCCTAAGGCCAGGTGAATGATCCTGGCACAGGTGCAACAGGTGAGCAGACACCAGAGGCATCTCTTCTGTGCAAACAGTAGTCATTCTGGTATGTATTTTCCCTCTGCTGTCCTTGTTAGAATATGAGGGCTTTCCAGACATTTAACTTGGTGTTTCTAAGCTCAGCTAGGTTGGCAACTATGGGGCTGGGGCAGTGGGAAGAATACAGTATCACCCAGGCTAGATTGGGGAACATACTTTTAGATGAGAAACTGCAGGTAACTGGCTGATTTTCAAGAGCCAGGTGTTCTGGGCTCCTGGGCCCAGAAAGTACTATTCAGAAGTAATGGGGTGCTGGGTGTGGTGGTGCATACCTATAATTCCAGCAACTTGGGAGCTGAGGCAGGAGGATTACAAGTTTGAGACCAGCCTCGGCAACTTAGGGAGACCCTATCTCAAAACAAAAAATAAAAAAGGTCTAGGAATGTACTCAGTGGTAGAGTGCTCTTGGGTTCAATCCCCAGCAGCTGGGTAAGAGCATCACAAGGAGCCTGGCATGGTGGCACATGCCTAAAATCCCAGTGATTTGGGAGGCTGAGGCAGGAGAAACACAAGTTTGAGGACAGCCTCAGCAATCTTGTCTCAAAAATAAAAACTGGGTAATAGGTTAGTGGTAAAGCACCGCTGGGTACAATCTCCAGTACCAAAAAAAAAAAAAAAAAAAACCAACAAAAAACCCACCACTAGGCCAGACAGGTAGGGAGAAGAATGTGCTAGCAGCCTCACCATATGAGTGTACCAGCAACCAGAGGCCACTAGAATTCCTTTATGCTGTACAAGGATGGGGTGGGTGATGATACTCTAGCTCCTCAGTGTGCCACTGACACCTAAGGTTCTGAGAGTGGTCTTTATAAAAGCAGCTCAAGTAGACATAGTAGAGTTCTTTATTCTTCAAGTTCGTCTCCCCCTATTGGGGACTTTAAAAATTGTACTACATAATGATACTCATTAGACAAAGGCAGATCTTAATTAGGAAAAAAAGGATCCCTCTCCACAATCAATGCTGGTTCCAAAGGTAACCTTTAAGCACTGGAGAACAAGGTGGAGTTTATAGAACAAAGACAGTTTCTCACCCTTCCAATGACAAGATGAAAAATTGCCAGCAAAATTTCAAAGGCTACTCTTAAAACCCAAGTCATTCCTTAAATATTTAATACAAAAGCAGAAAAATCCCTTCTTACTGTGGAAGATGAATCGGCATCTTAAAGAACAGTGATTCCATTCTGATGTTCCCACAGTCCAAGGGCACAGTGGGCCACATTCCCACAGATCACACTTATTTCTGGACTTAAAAGCTCCCCACACACTGCCCCTCCAGGTGCCTCTTCCTGACCACAGTATGGTACTGAAGCATGCTGGTACATGTCAAATGAAACAAAGGCACACACTCTGTTCTCAATTAGAAAGCAAACTGAGTGGGATATCACCTTAAAAAAATAAGTCCATTTGCAGTTGTTGATTATTCAGTGGCCCCTGACAGACAACAGGCTCCTTCTTTTGCCTGTACCAACAGTAAGTGTTGACATGGAGATAGTCCTTAAATTGGATGATCATTATTCACAGAATCATGGAATGTGCACTGGAGAGAATTCCAGAAATTCAGTCCAACTTTACTTTCATTGGGGAGTAAATGGTCCAGGAAGGCTGAGTGATATGCCCAAGGCCACCTTGTTGGCTGGTCTGCTATTCCTGTCCTTCAGATTCACATGATGAAATTTTTTTTTTCATCTTTTTACCTGGACTTACATGACAGAAATTTCCTCTCCCAGAGTCATTTTTATCTATCCAGAAGGGGTTTGGGTTCCTCAATATTTTGAGCCAAGTGGGTGAAGTTTAAGTTCATGTGAATCAATGATATCAATTACAATCTCAAAGGTGGGAGGGGGTGTGGCTACAGTTTTGTCTCCATTGTCATCAGTAGGTTATCTCAATATCATCATGATTCCAGCTATTTCCCTCAAAGTTCCAAATTCTCTATGATAATCACTTGGGGTTGTGATTACAGCACCTAGAAACAGAACCCAGAACTTTGGCCTGTTCCTTTGATAAATACATAAATAAATAAATAAAACACAGTTCTGAGGCTGACTCCCAACTCCAATCAACAGTCTCATTCCCAGGTACTCAGGCTCCTTCCTTCCCCAGACTTATGTAAACATGAGCATTGGCACAGTTAGTACAAGAGCAGCAGCTTGTCTCCAGATCCGGGGGAAAACCCAGCTTTAACCCTTTCTGTCTGGTGGGTGAACTGTACTTATTCTGTAGTCAAGAGAAGCTGGCAATCCAGGCCTTAAAAGCAGGGAGGTGTTGAGCAAGGTCCTTGCTAGGGTCTCCAGGTTCATCCTAGCACTTTACATCTCCACGGTTGGCAGTTAGAAAAAAATATGGCAATCACCTCTCTTTAAAAATGATGGCCTAGGGACTAGGAAGGCAGAGATTATACAAGGCCACAAGCCAGTTAGGCAGAGCAGGGGCTTGCTAAGTTGCCCAGGCTGGCCATGAACTTGTAATCCTCCTGCTTCAGTCTCCCAAGTCACTAGGATTACAGATATGTGCCATTGAGCTCTGCTGGCAGAGCAGGGGCTGAAGGACAACACACAGCTGGAAGCAAGCGCTCACTCCATACTACACAGAACCTGCTCAGATGTGAAGGGCACGGTCACCAGGAGGGACAGTCTAGACTGGGAGACCTGGAGGTGCCAGGAGTATTTGTGACACCTGCATTGGTTCTTTCAACCACTGAAACCTTCAAGGAGGGGAGGACTGAGCCCACAAAGTATCTCATTGTGCAGGTAATAGAAGGGAACACTGGATCCACACTCCAGCCTAGAATAAGCAAGAAATTACCCTCTCCTACTCTCTGCCTCACCCACCTCCCTGTTTCAGCCTCATGGCTACCTCACCAGGAAGGCTTATGCACAGGACTTGGCCTTGCTCTTGAGAGGGCAAGGAAGAGAGAAGGGAAGGGCTGCGATGTGGCTCCTGTCCCAGGCCCAGGCTGGTGATGAAGAAGCAGGAGGCAGGGAACCGTGGTCCCTTGGCTGGGCAATGAGCAGATGGCTCCAGCCTAGGAGAGAAGCTCCAAGAGCAGTTTCCAAATGTGCACGGTGCCAGGATTTTCAAAGCCAGGTCCAGCAGGGGCAATGCTGGCTGCCAAGAGGAAAACCTCCCGTTGGCTGTCGACGGCCTGCAGGCCCAGCTCCTGCTGCAACTCCACCATACTCATGGCCTCGCTCAGGTCCTAGGGTAGATACAGAACCCAGTTAGAACACAGCTGACAGTGGTTCCCAACACTGCCACCCTTGCCATTCATGAAATCAACTACTCTTTGGCTACTCTTGGGAATATCAGGGCCCAAGTTTCCAGGAGCCACCTCTGGGTACCTTGGGTGTGGTGGTTCACCTGTAATCCCAGCAACTCGGGAGGCTGAATAGGAGGATCCAAATTCAAGGCCAGCTCAGGAATTTAGACCATGTCTCAAAATAAAAAATAAAAAAGACTGAGGATGGACTGGGTATGTAGCTCAGTGGTAGAGTCTTGCCCAGAATCACAAGGCTCTGGGTTTGATTCCTAGCACTGTAAAACAAGAAAATGAACAGACAAAAAAACTGGGGATGTGGCTGTAGCTTAGGGGCAAAATGCCCTGGGTTCAATCTCTAGTACCAAAACAAAACAAAACAGAACAACAAAACAAAACAAAAAATTTTCTCCCTCATCCCTGACTTAATTTTATACCAATATCTTTTCATTGTACCATCAGCAACCACAGTAAGGAACAGAACACTTCCTATGTGTCAGCCATCATGATAGGTACTTACACACCTAGACTTGTTTAATTCCTACAGTGTGCACTTAACTGATAAGGAAATTGGTACAGAGAGGTGAAGTCTTTTAGCCCAAGTAACAGTGATAAATTTTAGAGATAGATTGTAAACTCAGGTTGGTTTGATGACCAAGTTTTGAACCCTTATAGAAATCGTGGCTCAGTACCCTGAACTCAATGGTAGAGTTCATATAGGAGGGTTACTTCAGACAAAACCCTAAAAACTAGCTGAAAGAAAGGAAGAACTTACTCACAGCATGGCTGGTGATGATATATTTTAATTTCAACCATGGCCCAAGATTAAAAGGATTCTCTTGGACCAATTCATAGAATGCTGGGACCTTTGGTTTTATTTGTTTTATTTTTGGTAACCAGGGATTGAACTCAGGGGCACTCTACCAGTGAGCCACACCCCCAGCCCTATTTTGTATTTTATTTAGAGACAGGATCTCACTGAGTTGCTTAGTGCCTCACTTTTTGCTGAGGCTGGCTTTGAAATTATGGTTCTCCTGTCTCAGCCTCCCAAAGTGCTGGGATTTTGCCACTGTGCCCTGCGGACCTTTGGTTTTAACTCCTGTAGGTTTAAAGCTGCTATAAAAAGTAACCAAATCACATTAAAAACCTACTTAAATTAAGCATTGTCTCCCATAAGTGTAAAACTGCTGTAAATTATAAATAGGATGAAGACATAATTCATTATCTAAGCTAGGGTATTTCAGAAGCTAGGAATTATTAGTAGTCACACCAGAATAATAGACATAGATGGGGTTTGAACCTAGGGTCTTGTGCATGCTAAGCAAGTGTTCTGCCACTGAGCTACACATCCAGTTATGATCACTGTATTTATAAATAACTTTTGAGTGTTTCCCAATAGGTAGGGGGAATCTGAGGTCAAAGACATACAGCTTCTCTCCAATTCAGGTTAGAAACATGTTCCACAGGACAGGGGATATAGCTCAGTGGTAGAGTGCTTATAGCATGCTTGGAGCCCTGGATGTAATCACTGGTACCACCAAAATCCAAACAAAAAAACATATCCCACAGCTCTGAGACACACAGGCACAGGCCATAGGGTGTATAATAAGGTTCTGGACTGCAGAGCCCCCAGGTATCAAGGATTGCACCTGAGGTCTGCAATTTTGAAGTTTGCTGGATGCAAGGCAGCCCTCTGTTATGGTTATGAGCAGAAACATTGAGGAAGACCTGAGTCTGAGTCTTGGCTTTGCTGAAGTTGTAACTTCAGGCATTTAGGGATGAAAGCAGGGCCCATCATGGGTTTTTGTTTTGTTTGGTTTTTGGTACAGGGGATTGAACTCAGGGGCATTTGACCACTAAGCCACATCCCTAGCTCTATTTTGTATTTTATTTAAAGACAGGGTTTCACTGAGTTGCTAGTGCCTCATTGTTGCTGAGGCTGGCTTTGAACTAGCTAGCAATCTTCTTGCTTCAGCCTTCCAAGCCACTGGGATTATAAGTGTGCACCATTATAACCCATGGCCCATCATGGGTTTTTAATAGGAATGAAGTAAGATCATGGTTGTTACATGCCTAGAACACTATGAGCACATAATAAATGTTGTTATTATTATTTAACTTGTTCTATTTCCTGTCACCTTAGCTCTCTGGTCTATAGCCATAAGTTGAAAGGGCGCAGCAGAGTGGAAAAGGTACAAGGTTTTTTTTTCTTTTCTTTTTTTCTAGTATCGGGGATGGAACCCAGGGGTGCTCTACCACTGATCTACATCCTCCGACATTTTTACTTTTTAATTTTGAGACAGGGTCTCCTTGCTCAGGCTGGCCTTGAACTTGCAATGTTCTTACCTCAGCCACCTGAATTGCTCAGATTTCAGGTATACACCATCATACTCAGGTAAAGGTACAGGTTTTGGATCAGACATCCCAATTCTACTCCTCTTACCCCAATTCCTCTAATACAAACTTTGGTAGATTACAAACCTCTCTGAGACTATCCCACACCTTGTTGAGTCAACAGAAGCCTGATAAGAAATGTCATTCAAAACCACACCTGGTACATAGTAGGTACTTAGTAATTATTTCTCTTGTGTCTCCAGGGTGACAGAGGATAGAGAGGCAAAGAGGAGAGAAGACAGAGGTAAGGATGAGAAAAGAGGAATGAGGAAAGAGCATAGGTAGAAAAGCTTGGGGACAGTATCTCAGCTAAGTGCTCCAAGCACAAGCCCAAATCCTTCTGCAGTGCTCCCTGCCCTTCCCAGGCATGTGTGAGAAGTCCAATTGGCTTCAGCCAGCCTCCCATGGCCCTTACCTGCTTGTTGGCAACCACGACGACAGGCAGGTCAGGGTCTTTGTCCAGCAGTTTATGCAGTTCTTGCCGGGCCCAGGGCAGCCGCAGCCGGTCAGCTGAGTCCACCATGAAGACCAGCACGTCCACCTCATTCACAAACTCCTTCCAGTAGAAGCGTAGGTTCTGGCTGCCACCGACTGAGAAGAGGCCACGGGCCAGATCAGAGCCTTCCTGGGGCCTAGTTCTCTGCCCACAGCCCAATCCCACCCCACTTCCAGTTTCCCAAGGCTCTACCAGCCAGGGGCAACAAAAGGACCAAAGAATTCAAAACTAATCAGACCCGAGTTTGGCTCTAGCTCCGACAGCCAGGTCTCTTAGGGGAAGTAGCTACTTTTGAGTATCAGTCTCTTCCTCACTGAAGTTATCAGAGTTGCACTAAAACCCAAAAGTACCATATGCAGTGTACCCTTCAGAAGAGTGGCCTATAGGTTTGCTCTGCAATTGCTCTGCAATTCTAGGCTGCCTTGCCTCTTACCATTTCCTAGCTTTTTCCCAGGTCAGTGATGGCTGTGATGAGAAGCCAGGAGCCCCAGTGCCTAGAAGACAGGATTTCTGCCCTGTCTTCATAACCATTCCCTATTCAGTTTCTCCCTGCTGTCATGTCATCTTGTTCTCTTCTCTTGGAAATACCATACTCACTCCTACCAAAACATGACTGTTCACATAATGTCTCCACCTTTGGTTGCCTTCCTGATCCTCTCTGCCTCTCTGCTCAGTACCCATGGTCACCTGCATCCCAGTGTTTCTGATTTTGATACTTGCACTCTTAAGCTCTGAGTTAGAGGCGCTTAATCTCTGGATCCCCTCGAAGCCTCAGCACAATGCCTGGCACATAGCAGGCACTCATAAAGTATTTACTGAGTACTTACTAGGTGCCAAGCACTGATCTGGGTGCTGGGAATACAGAGGTAACCAAAGCACACAGGAGCTCTACTCTCAAGGAGCTCCCTGTCTAACCAGGATGGACCAGGTGATAACACACACACATTCCAGAAAGGCAGGAGAGAAAACACAACAAGGGAAAGTGGCAGGGATGGCCTTGTTTTAGGTGGTCTTTGAAGGACGTGGCTTATGAGCTGAATCTGGGATGATAAGGAGACAGTCAAAAGAACAGACAGAGAAAAGCATCACAGGCAGAGGGAAGTTCGACATGCTTGAGAAACAGAAGTATGTTGTGGCTGAGGCACCACCAGAGAGAGAGGAGGAAGGCACGACAGGTAAGGTTGGTCAATGGTGGGCTGCATAGGGCCATTAAGGCCACAGCGAGCCCCTTAGGCAATTCAAGCAAGACTGACATCTGACATGGGTTTCTGAAAGACACCTCTGATACAGGAGACATAAGTGGAAGCAGGAAGACTAGTGAGGATGAAAAGCCACCTTTAGAAAATTAAGGACAACTTCCTGATAACTGTTTCTCTGTGTCCCCTAAGTCCTTATATTGAGAATAGAGGCTGAAGGCCTGCCTCTCCTGGCCTGATGGGTCCAGGGAACCCAAGACTGACTTGTTTCTGATTAACACAGCCTAGCTCTGCCTTTTGTCCCACTCTGCCTTCTTTTATAAAAACTTTCTGCATCCCTGAGGCCCCTAATTTGAGACATGAAGATTTCCTCTATCTTCCTCAAAGCTGGCTTGAATAAACCTATTTCCTAGCCAGTGTGCCCTCTGAGTTTCTATTGGAGCAAGGAGCTATCAAGCCATTCCCTTAGGTTACACTTTTGGCAAGCCATGCCAGGGGCAAGGACCTTGCCTTTGAGCAGCATGGTTCAAACCCTCAGCTATCTCCAAGAAGGGGGCTCCCCTGCTCATGGCTAGCTGAATTGAACCTACAGGTAGAATTTGGGGAACCCATCCCCCATCTTTCTGCTGTGGCATCAGCTACCCGAAAATGCTTTGTTGGTGAGGGGAAAAAGGCTATTTGGGAACTGAGTCCCGCTAGCTGGGTGTCACATCAGTGCAAACACTGACATAAAATTTATCTCTGTCATTTGAGGCTTTGGACCCCGAGTGGGTAATTTTGCAATACAGAGTGGTATCAGGTAAATTCTCTCCACTGTCAGGAACTTGATTTCAGTGTACCAATTGATGAGGTAAAAATTCATGGGGCAAAAATTCCAGCAATTCTATTGGTTTGTTTGGAGAGTTCCTCTAGGTTTGGTTGTAGTTTGGAAAAGATGATAGCATGGCATATATATCTGAAAGTACACGCTGATTTAATGCTTGTTAACTTGACAGTTGGCTTAAGAAGCTAAACTCTGATGGCTACAGCACCAGATTTATCTACATAAGATAGGGAATTCCATTTTCCCAAGCATGACTCTTGTTTCACTCATGAGAGGAGCCTCTATCAACAAGATGGATAAAACTTATCCACAATGACTTATTTTGAGCTCATGCTTTTTTTTGGGGGGGGGGGTACTGGAGATTGAACTCAGAGGCACTCGACCACTGAGCCGCATCCTCAGCCCTTGACAGTCTCACCAAGTTGCTGAGGCTGTCCTTGTGTTTTATGTAGAGACAGGGTCTCACTGAGTTGCTTAGCGCCACGCCTTACCATTGCTGAGGCTGGCTTTGAACTCGCGATTCTCCTGTCTCAGCCTCCCTAAGTGCTGGGATTACAGGCTTGCGCCACCGTGCCTGGCTCAAGCTCATGCTTTTTAACTCTGGTAATTCTCTTTTTGATTCTTTGCATTTAAATTATGTCTTTTGGTTTTGTCTGATTAAAAGTGTTTGATTTTCTCTAACAAGAAACTGGTTATTCAAGGTTTGCTGGTCTGAAACTCTGAGATGTAAAATTTCTATCTGACCTCAACTGACAATGCAAATTTAAGATTTACAGACTGCTTAAGGCTGTATTAGATAATAGTCTGATAAATCTAGCAAATAAATCTAAGCTTTGAAATTTTGTGTGTACCTATATGTTTATATGCTTATCTACTCTTTGTTTGCCTGGTACTAAGTTGGTTTATAGATAAATTAAGTACATAATTTGAAATCTGTCATCCAAATGCCTTTTGATTCACATGACTTTAATAAATCTATGACAAGAAAGTTAATTTGAACTTGTTGATAATAAGAATGTCTTCAAAATTCAGTGGCACATTTTTTTCTGGCCTACTAAACTGACATGAATATAGATATTAAAGATATAACATTCAATGCTTCCTATGTCCATGGGTAATCTCAAAATAGCTGTTAAAATGAGTAAATTAGATAAATATATAGAAGAGACATTTGTAAATGTTCAGTTAGTTCTTTATAAAAATATTGTTTTGTATAAAAGCTCATTAATAAAGGCTTTTCCAAGCCGGGTGGGATGGCACACGCCTATAATCCCAGCACTTTGGGAGGCTGAGACAGGAGGATCACGACTTTAAAGCCAGCCTCGGCAACGGCAAGGCACTAAGCAACTCAGTGAGACCCTGTCTCTACATAAAACCCTAAATAGGGCTGGGGATGTGGCTCAGTGGTCGAGTACCCCTGGGTTCAATCCTTGGTACAAAAAAAATAAATAAATAAAATAAAGGCTTTTCCACATAGAATTGATAGTCACCAGAAATGATGTATTTATGTGACCTAATGCCAACAGTCTATGATAAAAACTGAAAAGTCTTACTTGCTTCTTTCTAATAGATAAGCTACTACTATTTTTTAAACTATTCTTTGCTTAGATTGGATTCTTTAAAAAGTAGCTGTGGTATTAGGATTGAACCCAAGGGAGTTCTCCCGATGAGCTACATTCCCAGCCCTTTTTATTTTTTATTTTGAGACAGTCTCACCAAGTTGCTGAGGCTGTCCTTGAACTTAGAATCCTCCTGCTTCAGCCTCCTGAGAAACTGGGATTACAGGTATGCAAACCACTTAAAAATGTAGTTGTTTTTATAAGAAAATCTTAATTCAGAGCTAGAAATCTTAGGCTTTTCACCACTCAAATATCTTGTGTTTTTGTTTCTTTCTTTTTTTAGGGGTACTGGGAATTGAATCCAGGGGCACGCTACCACTGAGCTACATCACCAGCCCTTTTTTATTTTATTTGGAGACAGGGCCTCACCAAATTGCCAAGGCTGGCCTCCTGCCTCAGCTTCCTGGGTCTCTGGGATTACAGGCATGCCTCACTAGGATTTATATTATTTATTTATTTTTGGTATTGGGGAATGAACCCAGGGGCACTTTTCCCAAGTTATGTCTCCAGTCCTTTTTATTTTTTATTTTGAGATAGGGTCATGCTAAGTTGTTGAGGCTGACCTTGAACTTGTATTTCTCCTGCATCAGCCTCCCAAGTTGCTAGGATTACAGACATGCACCACTGCTCCCAGCTATATTATTTTATTTATTTAAAAAAAATTTTTTTAGTTGTAGATGGACACAAATATCTTTATTTATTTATTTTTATGTGGTGCTGAGGATCAAACCCAGTGCCTTACACATGCAAGGCAAGCACTCTACCACTGAGCTACAATCCCAGCCCTTCAGCTATATTATTTTAAATGTGTTTTATTTTCTCCATTTTCAATTATCTAAAGACATAAGATAATAGTAAATCTTGTTTCTTTTGAGTTATAATTTTACCTTGGAATATTTTTTTCAAGTTTGATGTATGTCTCTTTTATCAGTAACAAGACTTTCTAAATAATAATTAGATTTAAATGACTGTTTCTCCAAAGCAATGTAAAGTCAATGAGGGCTTGTTGTATGCCATTAGATAGTACCAGAGGTCAGAGCAAACCTATTTTGTAACAAATCAGCATATGCAATATGGACATTTCTGAAAAAAATCCAGAAAATTATTTTTTACCATTTCACCATTTTGGTTTGTTTAACTAATGTTTAACTTCTAGAGGAACTTAAAGGATTTCTTATAATATTGATCTGCTCTTAACAAAGTTTACAAAAAAACGGACTTAATAAAGATTTTCTTTTATCAAGATAATTTCCTATGTTTTCTGCTTTGGTATTATTTATTTTTATTTATTTTGGTGCTGGGGATCAAGCCTTGTGTATGCTAGACAAACAGACTACCACTGAGCAACATCCTCAGCCCTTGTTTTGGTGGGGGACTAGGTACTAGAGATTGAACTCGGGGGCAGTTTGCCACTGAGCCACATCCCCAGCCCTATTTTGTATTTTAGAGACAGGGTCTCACTGAGTTGCTTAGTGCCTTGCCGTTGCTGAGGCGGGGGCTTTGAACTAGTGATCCTCCTGCCTCAGCGTCCCTAGCTGCTGGGATTACAGGTGTACACCACTGTACCCAGCTCATCCCCAACCCTTTGTTAGTTTTTTTTTTTTTTTTTTTTTTGTGGTGCTGGGGATTGAACCCAGGGCCTTGTACATGCAAGGCAAGCACTCTACCAACTGAGCTATATCCCCGGCCCCCTTTGTTAGGTTTGATTGCTTAAAATAAGATTAAGTCCTATAAGAATTAGGATTTACTCAAATCTTTATTTGTCCTAAAGTCTGTTTTTGGTTTATAACTGGTTAAATGAACTGCTATTTTTATGATGATATGATTTATTGATAACACTCTCTAAGGCTTCAGAAATCTGCATCTGGACATTATGCATGACTGTTGTCTTAACATACTATAGGGGTAACTAAATTGTTTTGTGAGTTACTAAATCCACTAAGTAATAATATCTTATGTATTGTTTGCAGTCATTTTAAATAACCTGAACCATATATGTCTATAGTTGATAAGGGGCAATTCTGCTTTATTCATCCTTTATCTCAAGACAAATTTAAAGTTGAAGATTTTGATATAGGAAGGGACTGGCTATTTTAAAAGAGTTTTCTCAAGTGTATTGTTTGCATTATAACTTAATTTACAAAATACATTTAAGTGTATATAGGTAAGTTCTGTGTGTGTGTTTGTGTGTTTGTGTGTGTGTGTGATGCTGGGGATCAAACTCAAGGCCTCATACATGCCAGGCAAGCACTCTACCACTAAGCTACATACATCCCCAGCCCTAAATGTTTTTTTTTGTTGTTGTTGTTGTTGTTTTGGCACTGGGGACTGACCCCAGGGGTGCTTTACCACTGAGCTATATCCCCAGTCCTTTTTATTTTGAAACAGGTTTTCATTAAGGTGTTGAAGCTGGCTCTGAACCCACAATCCTCCTCCTTCAGCCTCCCAAGTTGTAAGGATTATAGGCATGTACCACTACACCCAGTTATATATGTTCTTAATTAACAGAATGATATTAATTCTTGTAGACTGTGCTCAAGGTTTTGTGGTCCTGTGGAATATACCTAAATTCTGAAGATGTTATGAAAATGTTAAACTTTCTACCCAGACGGTGATCAATCTAAGAAGAACTACCTAAGAAGGACTCCAGATTCTTTAATGTACATCTGACAGGACTATTTTTATGAACATGTTTGTTTTCTTTGATTAGATAAAATTGAGAGAACTATGCCAGACACAGTATGCACATGCCTGTAGTCCCAACAATTTGGTAGGCTGAGGCAGGAGGATCACAAATTCAAGGCCAGCCTCAAATATTTAGTGAAACCCTGTCTCAAAATAATAAAATGTAGCTCAATGGTAAAGCAACTCTATGTTCAATCTCTAGTACCAAATAACAAAAACAAACAAACAAACAAAAATTATTTGTTCAAATCTATAGTACAGGCTGGATTGCTTTGTTCTTATTGATATATATATATATATATTCTGATCTAAGAGCTAATCTTTGCTTGGCAAATAATCTGCAATGTTTTCATGGGAAATTGTTCAGAGACTGGGAGGATAGACTGGACACTATAATCACATGGAGTCACTTGTCAAATGCGCTAAAAATAAACACACCAGCCCAGCTGGGAGGTTATGGAAAAAGAGTTCTTATGCAAACTAACACTAAGATCCTTTCCCTACGCAGAACTATTAACTATTTCAGATTCTGCTTCCTTCATGAGGTCTGTGCACCAATCTAACCATAAACTGCCAGCCAAATGATATGGAGCCCCAATTCCCTCAAGAATGAGGAATGATGGGAGCTGAGGATGTGGCTCAGTGCTAGAGTGCTTGCCTAGCATGCACAAGGTCCTGGGTCCAATCCCCAGCACCACAAGAGAGAGAGAGAGAGAGAGAGAAAGAAAGAAAAAGAAGGAGCCTGAGAAGGTTTGGTGTAAGGACCAGAATCCTGGGTAAATGTTTGCTACAAGCAGGAAGAAAAGACATGGTTAAGCCAGTCTAACATGCAAGTATTAGAAACCAGAGGAACTAAGCCCACTCAGGCTACTAGTCAGGATTTCAAAGTCTGATTCCACCTCCTAGCACTTAAATGCACCCAGTCTTTCTGGCCTGAGCCATGAAGAAGTCCACTGGTCCTTCCCAGTAAGACCAAGGCCAGACACAGGTGATTAAATATTGCTACCATCTCAGTATCCTCTCTGCCATTCTCTTCCAAAATCTTTTTTTTTTTTTATCTTTCAAAATCTTGAGAAGCCTAGGACTGAAGATAGGGGTTCCTCAAGAACCTCTCTGTTCACTCTATATGCTCTGCTAGCTACCTACTTGGGGATGAGCCCTTGTGGATAGTGATGAAACAGACCAATATGTGTCCAAGGTGCATAGGCTACAGCATTAGGGGAGGGCAGAGGAGTCCTTAACCTAGCCTAGAAGGCTTCAAACACATGTCATGTTTAAAGTTTCATGTATAATAGCAGTTTATTAAGAGAAGAAGGGCTTTTCAGACTGAGGGAACAGTGCATGCAGAAGACAAGAAAGAGGCAGCAGTGCCCTTCAGAAACAAGCAGTGTCACAGTGCTTAATGGTCAGGGCCTGGAGACATACACTGTATTAGGATTCTGAAAAGCTGTATGACCTTGGCTAAATGATTGAACTTATTCAATGCAAGTAGTAACCGATTCTACTTTTGGGGAATTGGGAATTGTTGGGAGGACTTTATTAACTAATGCCTATCAAGTGCTTGGTATATGAACCCTTAGCTGTTAGTTTCTCAGTGTTAAGATTTGTGAACTTCACTAGCAGTGATGGGCAGGTGACCATAATGGATATGACCCATCATTAAGTGTCTGAAATGCATATGGAGTTTGAACTGTATCTTGTGCTTCTGGGAGGGGTGGGAAGGATTTCATACAGGGGAGTGTCCTGCTTATACATACATTCATGGCTTCCCCCTCCCTCTAAAGAATCCAGGACTAGGTCCAGCAATGATGAGGAGGAGATGAAACTGGGGGTCTTTGCTCACTCTCTAGCAGGTCCACCTCGAAGTCCTTGGTGGGCAGCCTCACAGAGTTGAAGCCCCAGGTGGGGATGTGGCCTTCCAGCGGTGGCTTCCCCGACAGCACACGCAGGAACGTGCTCTTCCCAGAGCCATC
Organism: Geosciurus inauris; assembly: GCA_004024805.1. Classification (NCBI taxonomy): domain Eukaryota; kingdom Metazoa; phylum Chordata; class Mammalia; order Rodentia; family Sciuridae; genus Geosciurus; species Geosciurus inauris. Next base: position 30,510 of record PVHX01015011.1, on the reverse strand, counting down.
CAGTCCCAGCACCAGCACCTCGCGCTGCTCTAACTCTTCCAGCGCCGGCTCCTCCTCCTCCTCCTCCTCCTCCTCGTCCTCGGGCTGCGGGACAGAGGTCAGGCTGCGGCTGGCAATCTCCTGCCGCACCCCTCGCTAGGTAAGACCAAAGGCACCATCCTTGCCCTCCCCCCATCCAGGGACAGGCAGGTGTAATCTGAAGGAGTGACGCTAGAGCTGCTTTTGGAGTCCTCAATTCCCCTGCTATTCTGAACTATCTCGGGCACATTCCTTCTCCTTGCGGAGCCTCAATTTCCGCAGACTACAGGCCCCAGCTCCAAGTACTCGAGGACTGCAGACTCGCGGCGCAGTCCGGCTGCCGGCCTCCGGAGGGGCTGAGAACTTCTCCCAGCAAACCCCGGGGCTGCATGGTGCGCGTTCTGCGCAGGCGCCGGCCGGACCCAGTTGAGGCCGCACCTTCTCTCCTCCGCCGCACCCTGAGGACAGGATGTCGAGTCCCACGGCATGGCACGACGGCGCCACACACACACCCAAACTCGCTCGCGCGTGCCTCTGTTCCAAAACCCCATTACTGCCCGCCACGTGTCCATCCGCGCTGCGGGGGCCAAGCCCCGACAGCGCTTCTGGCGCTCTTATGGCAGGGCCGTGGACACACCCCCTCGGCCACAGGTGCAGAGGTGCAGACCCCGACCCGTCTAACCCCCCTGCAGAACCCGTCTAGCACTCACGTCCCATTCGTCCCACTGGGGAAGGCGGGCGGGCTCTGTGCCCCACCAGGCCTCGCCCCGGTCCCAACGCCTCTCCCGACCACGGCCGAAGTAGGTTTTCCAGAGGATGAAGAGCACCGAGCCAAGCACCGCCGCGGCACCGCCCAGGGCCAACACCAAAGGGCCCAGCGGGCGCGGCGCCATTGGGCCGGGAGAGGGGAGCAGGTGCGGGCTGCACAGGCGGAGCCAGCCCGCCCGCGGAAGATGGCCCCGCTGCGACTGCTCCGGCCGCGCCCACCCACCCAACCCCAGCCCCGCACTACAAGCCCCACAATGCACCGCCGCTTTCGCGACAGGTTGCCAGCGACCTGGCGGCGCGGGTTGGGGGCGCCGGCCGGCGAGCGCAGACTTAAGTCTGTCTCTGCCAGGGGCTGTGCGGAGCGACAGGGGAGGTTGGGACTTGGCATTTACCGGCTATTGGCTGTGTGCCAAGGGTTTGACTCACAGGTTTTCTGTTTCTTTTTAACAACAATACGTCGCACAAAAGTAACAGACCCAGGAGTTAAGTAACCTCCCCGCTTTCGCATAGTACTACATTAGTGCAGCCTGAATTTAAACCCAAACGATCTACCTTCAGGGAATCCTTCAAGACTTAATGGGAAGAATTTGAAATAAGATGCCCGGGATCCAAAATGCACAGCTATGAGGTGGCAGAAGTGGGACTAGAACCACAGTCCCTAACTCTTAGTAACCTCTACCCTCCTTTAGCTTCCTCCTGGAGCTCAAGGGCCCTGCGGCGTTGGGCACGTTAAAACGGACAGGGCCAGGAGTCAAGAATGTTTAAGCCCACCATCTTGTCTTTAATCACTCCCAGTGACTACCAAAGCTTCCAGATACAGCACGGGGCAAGGAATGAGAAATGCCTGAGTTATAGCCCTCGCTTGGCATCTCAGTGGGGGTACTGTGAGCGTCCTTTGGCACTTCAGGGGGGCCTGTGAAGTAATGGGTGAAGAGGGAGCCTAAGGCTGTCAGTGCCCACCAGGCCTGTCTCTTTCCCAGTATAGTGTCACAACTTTTCACTTCCTTGTTGTTGAGGCGCTATTCCAAAATCCCAAATAAAACTCAGGGTCTTTCTGAAGCAAAGACAAGGATTTATTCTGGCCAGGGCCAAGGGAGCAGAAAGTAGATGGTTCTGCAGCCCAAGACTCTGAACGAGGGTGGAAGGGCCGCTTAAAACCACAGAGGAGTGGGCGAAAGAGGCAAATACAGTCATAAGTATGTTCTCAGAATTGGCACCTTTTTGTACCCATTGAGGAAGTTAGCTGACATCTGCTCCATAGTTTAAAGACATTGTGGTCAGGGTGCAAGCGGGTCGGGGTGGAGATATCAGATTCTACATCATGCAAAAAGGGGGGCCAATTCTGCACAGGGTGAGATGTCTGAGTAGAATGGGATCAACCCGACTTAACTTTCAAATCAGCCCATGACATAATTCCCAGTACCTCTGTACCTCAGCTCTTTGCCCCACCCTCTATTAATTCTTACTTGACTTCCCTTTACCTTTGGCTACATATTTATGCTGTTCTACCATCTTAAATTTTTACTTATTTCTTCCAGCTTTTTAAAATTTAATTTTTAGTTTAACCTTTGTGGGGAGCAGTTTGTATAGCTTATTTGAGAGGTGATGTCTGAAGGCAGGAATAGGGAGAGTATAATAAGGGGTCTTAAATAATATCTCTCCCCAAGTTTAGAACTAATTGAGAAGATGCAGAAGATAGCCAAATGGAGAGAAAAATGTCACCACTCCCCTCCCCCTGAAATAGGGAGCAACCCAAAGCCCAGGTTTGGCAGATAGGCAGAGCCAAAAGCGGAACTCAGAAGCTGCTGGGTGGAGCATGCCAACTGCCTCCTCCTCAACTCCCTGTTCAAATAAATAATTCCTTTGGGGAGAAGTGAGTGAGGGTTGCGAGGAAGCATGACTTTGGGAGAGGGTGTGACTCCAGTGGTTCAAGACAGTGAGTTGTGACATCAATTTAGTGAATAACAAGGATAATTTTTAACTTTTATTATTTTATTTGCAGTACCAGGGGCTGAACCCAGGGGCACTCTACCACTGAGCTACCCACCTAGTTCTTTTTAATTTTATTTATTTATTTATTTATCTATCTATCTATCTATCCATCTATCTATCTATTTATTTATTTATTTTAGTACTGGGGATTGAACACAGAGGCACTTTACTGCTCAGCTACATCTCCAGTCCTTTTTCATTTTTTAAATTTTGAGACAGGATCTTGCTTAGTTGCTTAGGGCCCTCACTAGGTTGCCTAGCCTGGTCTCAAACTTGCCATCCTCCTGCCTCAGCCTCTCAAGTTGCTGGGATTACAAGTGTCCCCCACCAGGCAGGCACTTTTAAAGTTTTATTTTGAATTGGGTTCTCTTGAGGTTGCCAAGGCTGTCCTCAAACTTGTGATCCTCCTGCCTCACCTTTCCAAGTTACTGGGATTACAGGCCTGCAGCACTTCACCCAGCCATTTCTACTCTTACATCCATTTTCAGATTTGGCTTCCATTTAACATGATGCAATATCCATTGTAAAAACAGAGCCACTGTTAACATCCTGAAAAAATAAAAGGGAAGAGAGAGTGCCATCAGTCAACATATGTAGTATCCTTGGACACTATTAATTGCTCTTCAGTCATAATCCCACTAGGATATTCTGTAACTAAAGGTTAAATTACAAAGATAAGCAATGCTAGCCTTCCTTGTACAGTCTAAGTTCCATATTGCTGCAGAACAGTCTTTCTGAAAGAAGCTGACAATGTCATTTTCCACTTAAAATTCCTCAGTGGCTTCACACCTCTACCAGGACATATACTACATGTCTCTGATGATGAAGCAAGAAGAGAGAAGGGACCAACAATTAATGACCACCTACTGTGTGTCAGGTCTTGTTCTGGCATGCTACATAAAAACTGGACTAAGCCAAAGCAATCCTTAGCAAGAAGAGTGAAGCAGGAGGCATCACAATACCTGACTTCAGATTATACTACAAAGCTATAGTAACAAAAACGGCATGGTACTGGCATCAAAATAGACATGTAGACCAATGGTATAGAATAGAAGACACATAGACAAACCCACTTACATACAGTTACCTTATACTAGATCAAGGAGCCAAACATGTACACTGGAGAAAAGACAGCCTCTTTAACAAATGGTGCTGGGAAAACTGGAAATCCATATGCAGCAAAATAAAACTAAACCCCTATCTCTCACCATGCACAAAATTCAACTCAAAGTGGACCAAGGACCTGGGAATCAGACCAGAAACCCAATGTCTAATAGAAGAAAAAATAGGCCCAAATCTTCATCATGTCGGATTAGGACCATACTTCTTTAACAAGACTCCTATAGCACAAGAAGTAAAATCAAGAATCAACAAATGGGATGGACTCAAACTAAAAAGCTTCTTCTCAGCAAAAGAAATAATGAAGTGCAGAGAGCCGACATCCTGGGAACAAATCTTTGCCACACACACATCTGATAGAGCGCTAATCTCCAGGATATATAAAGAACTCAAAAAACTTAACACCAAAAAAACTAACAACCCAATCAATAAATGGGCCAAAGAGCTGAACACAAACTTCACAGAAGAAGATATACAGTCCATCAACAGACATATGAAAAAATGTTCAACATCTTTAGCAATCAGAGAAATGCAAATCAAAACTACCCTAAGATTCCATCTCATGCCAGTCAGAATGGCAATTATCAAGAATACAAACAACAATAAGTGTTGGCGAGGTTGTGGGGGAAAAGGCACGCTCATACATTGCTGGTGGAACTGCAAATTGGTACAACCAATCTGGAAAGCAGTATGGAGATTCCTTAGAAAACTTGGAATGGAACCACCATTTGAGCCTGCTATCCCACTCCTTGGTCTATACCCAAAAGACTTAAAAACAGCATACTACAGTGCTGCAGCCACTTCAATGTTTATAGCAGCTCAATTCACAATAGCTAAACTGTGGAACCAACCTAGATGCCCTTCGACAGATGAATGGATAAAGAAACTGTGGTATATATACACAATGGAATATTACTCAGCAATAAAAGAGAATAAAATTATGGCATTTGCAGGTAAATGGATGGAGTTGGAGAATATCATGCTAAGTGAAGTAAGCCAATCTCAGAAAACCAAATGCTGAATGTACTCGTTGATAAGCGGATGCTGATCCATAATGTGGGGAAGGACATGGGAACAATGGTGGATCTCTGTTCACAGGGGTGTAAGGGGGGAGGGGGCATGGGGACAGCAAAGGTGGTGGAATATGATGGTCATCATAGCCCTAACTTTATGTATGACTGCATATATGTTGTGATTCTATACAACTTACAACTAGAGAATTGATATGTTATCCTCTATCTATGTACAATGAATCAATTTACACTGTTAACATGTAAGCCTAAATAAAACAAAACAAAACAAAACAAAAATAACATAAGAGCAATTATGAATGGTAAAACAAAGTGTAAAGAAATCCAATAACTTCAAGATTTTTTTTTCATGGTACTTTTGGATAAGATCATAAAATAAAATCTTTCCAAATGTTTGCAAAAAAAAAAAAATTAACTGTTCACCAATGTTGTTATTTCATAGGATTATTCCCATTCAGGGTTACTTTTGTACATATTCTTCTGCCAACCACCACAGATCTTTTTGGAATAATACTATATGTAAAAATAAATGGCACTTTTGATTTTGTAAGCTTTAAAATTTTATTTTATATTTAATTTTATAATTTTAACTTTTGGAGTATACTAGGATACTTGCTATTAAAAGGTCAAGTCTATCAAGATCAAAGTTAATATTGCTGGACAAATGTGCCTTAACACTAGGGTAATCCTAAGATAAATTTGCTCTTCATATACTTTAATAGAATCTAGAATAAATATTTTTATTCTCAAAAAAAAAAAAACCAAAAAAACAAAAACTGGACTAATCATTGTCATTTTCTGAAGACTGTTCTTCCAACAATTTAATCAACCCAAGACCTGTCATGTTGTTTGCTTATTTTGTGTAAAGATCTTATTTACCTTCATTTTTGATTCTAGAATCAGGCAACACTTCATTCTATAAAATAGAATAAGTGTTCCAGTGAACTTACAATGTTTTTACGTGGCACTTTGCACAAATAATTAGCGCAGAGGTAGTGACTTGAGTTAGACTGGACCAATTTCTTTCAGTAGGATTTCAAAATTTAGTACCCAGGGCCTTGAAACCAAGCTCTCTCTGATGATTTAAGATGTAAAATCCACCGGCCGTTGGCAGTTGTTTTTCCCACTCACGAAGATATTTTGATGTCAAAGAGGTTGACACCAAACAGGAAAAGGCAAAGATGTAGAAGGTAAACCTGGAACCTTGATGCCGTTTGCATCCCTAGATATAGTTGTTTTTAAGATCCAGTGTTTGATTTTGTTCAACTCTTCTATAAATTCCTTCTTTCTCTAATTTCTCTAATTTTCTCCTTCTGTCTGTTTTTTTTAATGGGGTCTCATTGTGTTGCCCTGGCTGCTTTTGAATTCCTGGCCTCAAAATGATCTTCTTGCCTCAGACTTCTGAGTAGCTGCGACTACAGGCCTATATCACCACATCTAGATCTCTGCTTCTTCCTGTCCTCTTTTTTTCTTTCTTTCTTTTTCTTTTTTTTTTTTTAAGGACCACAAAACCTGGATTTATTAACTTTAGGCAACAATAATTTAAAAGATACAAGAGTCTCATATTATAGGAATTGAAAAAGACTATACAATAAAGGAAGAAAAGTGACAGCCAATACACAATCCAATCAATTAACAAACAGGGCCAAAGGTCAATACAAGTCATGTACCATCTTCTGTGTAACATCTTGTCCCCCCCGCCGCCCCCAATGTAGCTGGATCTAAACTGGCTCTGTTAACTATTCATTTATACCTCTATCTGAAATTAACATTTGAATGGAACGTGTATTAATACATCATACCAGCACTAATTTTCTACTGGTTAAGGAATTCACCGGGTGATGCTCATGTTTAGGCAAATATTAGAATTAGTGAACAATGTCTTACAATTACTAATTTTAAGATAGTACTGGGTGATTTTTTTCCCCCAAATACAAATAGGTAAAATCTAAATGGACATAGAGTAAAAAATATTTTCTAACTTGAGAGGTGTAAAAATGATCAAGTCTCAACAGTACCTACTTACAAAGTTAGAATAAACACAACTTTTAGGAGAGCCAATTTCAGTTCTGGTTTTACCACTGTTAATAGAAGAGCTGAGGCAGGTCACTTTGTCTAAGGATGACCTGAAAAGTCATAATACTATCTTAAATCCCACCTATAAAGAAGTCTTTTTACACCAACTAGAAATTGAGGAAAGAACAATTTGAGAAACAATGACACCGCTCCTCACATGTCACTGGGTCACTAGCAGTCACCCAAATCATGCCTCAATTCCCAATGACTTCAGTTAGAAGCTCCTTGCCCTGAAAGACATTATACCTCAGTTGAGCAGGAGATGCTATGAAACCCTACCTTAGGTACAGAATAAAATACACAAATTGTCTTCTACTGGCACCAGCAGACTAATGTCTTGGTATGCACAGTACTAACTTAAAAACTGATTAAATATTTCAATTCATTAAAGAAAACAAAACTTAAATTACATGCTTAGTTAACAGAAGTTTAACTTTAGTTTCTTAGTGAAGTTTGAATTGGCCCCCATTAGTGGTAAATACAACACTTTACGTTTGGTGTAGAAACCAAAAAAATCAGGCTTTTCCCTTAATAATGCAATGTTCATTTGTGTGAAAAGTGCCAGTTTTATTTACAAACTAGTTAAGTAAACTTTAAAGTCTGCTTTGTAGCAGTGAGACTGACATCTTCCAACTGCCTGGTGGTTGTGACTAATGTTTGATCCTGCTGGGTCAGGCTTGCTTGAGGGTCCTTCACTTTGAAGATGGGATAGTTAACATTAGTGCTATGTGAAGCTGGACGGCTTGCTTGCAAAAGCCAACAAAGATTCTGAGGTAGCTACACAGTTTTTTAGATGCCATTAATGAACGTATGGACAATGGTGTAGCTGGTGGATTCGCTTTAGCTGATTTTTGGGGGGAGGGGATGATAAGGGAGAAAAAAAAATCAGCCAAATAAGAGCACATCTTCTGTTCATGTACAAGTCGGCATCCAAGGTAAAAGAATTCTCTGTTGGATTCCACATCATCCCCATCCTCTGATACTTGCCTACTCTCTTCTCAAAGAAGTTAGTCTTCCCTTCCAATGAAATATTCTCCATAAAGTCAAACGGATTTTCTACTCTGAAAACCCTGTTAAAGCCCAGCTCCAGCATAAGCCTGTCTGCCACGAATTCAATGTATTGCTTCATCCAAGTACAATTCATCCCAATTAGCTTCACAGGCAAGGCCTGGGTGAGGAGCTCTTGTTCAATCCTGATAGCATCGATAATTATTTCTTTTACTCTCTGCTTCGATGGTTTGTGTAGCAAGTGTTTGAACATCAGGCAGGCAAAGTCACAGCGTAAACCCTCTTCTCTGCTAATAAGCTCATTGGAAAATGTGAGGCTAGGCATCAGTCCTCATTTTTTGAGCCAGAATATTGGCACAAAAGAACCAGAAAAGAAGATTCCTTCCACAGCGCAAAGGCTTCAACATGTTCTCCGTAGGAGCCTCTTTGTCCCCAATCCAACGCAAGGCCCAATCTGCTTTCTTCTTCACACAAGGCATGGGTTTCAATGGCATTGAAGAGAAATTCCCTTTGGAATCTTTAATGTAAGTGTCTTTAAGGAGACTATACATTTCAGAATGTGTTTTCCATGGTAATTTGGAAGCCATGGAAACAGTGGACTCCTGTAATTTGAACTTCTTGGCTAAATCGCTCCATCAAATTTTCATTTACTATGCCATCACTGCAAAGAAGGCAAGAACGTGCAATATAAAATATTGTTCCTCAGGCTTCAGGGCTTCCCAGTGCTGAATGTCCTTGGAAAGGTCCACCTCCTCAGCTGTCCAAAAGGAAACCTCAGCTTTTTTATACATCTGCCAAATACCACGGTTTTCCATAAGAAAGATGACAAAGCGGCAGGGGTTCTCTCTCAGTAGTGGTTCATGCTCCACGCTGGGTACTTTAGTTTTGGGCTCCACGGGCTCCTGGTGATCTTGCTGGCCAGGATGCGAGCCCCACTGTGGACCAGGGGCGTGTTTTCCTCCTCCGCCAGGCCAGGCCGAGCTCCTTCAGCGGCGAGAGCTGCAGCTGCTGCTGGTCTGTGATGGTGGCAAGCTGGTCGCAGACAGAGAGCATGGTGATGGTGATGGTGGTGGCAGACAGAGACGGCAGTGAACGACACGGCTAAGTGGGACCCTGAGCACTCTCCTCTCTTTTTTTCTAAGTTGGTTTTCTTTCTCTTGCAACCAAAGAAGGGACTTTAATATGGAAACCACACAACAAACATTTTTTAAAAAACCTTTATTTTATTTATTGATGTATTTTGTATGTGGTGCTGAGGATCGAACCCAGTGCCTCACGCATGCGAGGCAAGCGCTCTACCACTGAGCCACCACCCCAGCCCCCAACAACAAACTTATTTTTAACATTTTATTTTGAAATCATTTCAGACTTAGAGAAAAGCTGCGAAGATAGTTGTTTAACAGCTTTCTGTTATGATGACAAAGACTTTGTTGTAGGGACAGACTAAGCAAAACACCAGATAGGAAACAGGAAGCAGGTTTATTGACTGCAGTGGGTTGAGAGGGTACAGCTTTCGCTGTAATCAATTAATTCCCCTGAACCCTGAGTTCAGGCAGTTTCAGTACTTTATACCTTGCACGTAAGGGGAGGGGCGCAGAAGTTCACAATCTGCAGAAGTTCACATAAAAGCAGCTTTTTTCTTTTGCTGTTCTGGGCAAGTTAACATTTCAAGGACAGCACCTGAGAAGAGGTGAGCTGCTTCTCCCCTTTCCTCCCCTTGCCAGCTGTTGCCGTGGAGCCCAACTAGTAACATCTTCTCTTACCTCTGAAATGTAAACATTGTGAAGCAGGAGATGTTTAACAAGGCCAGAGGCCTTGTTAAAGGATCTGTCCTTCTTGTCACACTTTGCATTAACAAACCCATTTAAAAAAAAAAAAACTTTCATAACCCATTGTATAGTTACTACACTAGATAGTTCAAAAATGTTTCTCTTGAAAAACTAGGAGTGTTCAGCACCTGGAGTGCTGATCTCGTTTGGGCCAGTGGCCAAGCAAGATAGAGCAACAAGAAATTCTTTGGTAGAGACTCTTTTGCTGATGGTCTTAAGATTAATTATGGTGCAGATTTCTGGAGAAGCTTAAGATTTTCAGTGGAGAAGGGAGTGCCACTATAACCTGAGATACTTATACAGATAAAAGATTATTTTGACTCAAATTTTTAGAGGTTTCAGTCCATGATCAGTCAGCCCTGTTGCTTTGGGTAAGGCAGCCCATAACGGTGGGGAGTGTATGTGGGGCAAAACTGTTCCCCTCATGGTTAGGAAACAAGAGAGTGAAAGGGCTGGGATCCCATTATCCCCTCTGATAGTGCACCCTCAGTGACTTAAAGACTTCCGATTAGATCCCACCTCCTTTTATTTTTTTAAAATATTTTTTTAGTTGTTGATGGATTTTTATTGTATTCATTTATTATTTATATGTGGTGCTGAGGCTCAAACCCAGTGCCTCACGCATGCTAGACAAGCACTCTATCACTGAACTATAGCCCTAGCCCTTATTTTTATTCTTTTTGGCACCAGGGATTGAGTCTGCCTGGCATAGGCTCTACCTCTTAAAGCTTCTACCACCTTCCAATGGCACCACCCTGAGGACCAAACATTTAACACAGCCTTTGCAGAACATTTAAGATTCAGACTATAGCAGTGGTACAGAAAGTTCCTGCATATGCCTCATCTTGTTTCCTCTAATATTAACATCTTACATAACCATGGTACAATTATTAAAACTAAGAAATAATTGGGCATGGCAATGCAGGTTTGTAATCCAAGAAACTCAAGAGGCTGAGGAAGGAGGATTGCAAGTTTGAGGCCAGCCCGAGCAATTTAGCAAGACTCTGTCTCAAAACAAAAAATAAAAAGGGCTGGAGATGTAGTTCAGTGGAAAAGTACTCTTGGATTCAATTCCCCTTACCACAAAAACAAAACAAAAAACAAAAACTAAGAAATTAACATTGTAAAAATGCTATTAACTAAATGATAGCCTTTATTCAGATTCATTCTATCTTCCCACTGGCTTTTTTTTTTTTCTATAGTGCCCAATCCAGAATGCTACATGTGGCATTTAGTTTTCAGTTTCCTCCAATCTCTGACAGTTCTTCAGTTTTTCTTTGTCTTTCATGACTTTGGCATTGAAAAGAATACATTTTGTAGAATGTCCCTCAGTTTGAATTTGTTGATTTCTCATGATTAGAGTAAAATTATGGAATTTTGATAAAAACACATCTGGGGGAAGAAGAGATGATATGCTCTTATTGGCATATTAGGAGGTACATTATATCAATATGTCCATATCATTGGTGACTTAACTTTGAGCACTTGGTGCCTGCCAGGTTCCTTCACAAAAACATTATACTTTTTCCTTTTCAAATTCTGTTTAAAATGGGTCATGAGCTAACAAACAAATTTGGCAAAGTAGCAGGTTACAAAATCAACATACAAAAATCAATAGCTTTCCTATATACCAACAAAGAATCTGCTGAGAAAGAAATGAGGAGGGGGCTGGGGCTCAGTGGCAGAGCACTAGCCTGGCATAACCCTAGCCTGGGTTCAATTCTCAGTTTATATAAATAAACAAAACAAAGGTCCATCTACAACTAAAAAACATTTTTTTAAAAATAAGGAAAACAATTCCAGTCACAATAGCCTCAAAAAAAAAAAAAAAAAAAAAAAAAAAAAAAAAAAAAAAAAAAAAAAAAAAAAAAAAAAAAAAAAAAAAAAAAAAAAAAAAAAAAAAAAAAAAAAAAAAAAAAAAAAAAAAAAAAAAAAAAAAAAAAAAAAAAAAAAAAAAAAAAAAAAAAAAAAAAAAAAACCCTAGAAATAAATCTAACTATGGAGGTACAAAACCTCTACAATGGAAACTATTGAACAATGAAGAAAGAAATTGAAGAAGACCTCAGAGGATGGGAAGACCTCCCATGTTCATAGATAGGCAGATATAATATTGTTAAAATGCCATAACGAACAAAAGCAATATAAAGATTCAATAAAATCCCCATCAGAATACCAATGACATTCTTCACAGAACTAGAAAAAAAATAGTCCTAAAATTGATTTGGAAGAATAAAAGACCCAGAATAATCAAAGCAATTTTAAGCCAAAAAAGCAATGCTGGAGGTATCACAATACCTGACTTCGAATTATACTAAAGAGCTGTTGTAAAATGCCTGCGTGGTAGTGGCATAAAAACAGATACATAGATCAATGGTACAGAATAGAAGGCACGGAGACAAACCCACACATCTATAGTCATCTGACCCTTGACAGAGGTGTCAAAAACATGCATTAGAGAAAAGACGGCCTTTTAAACAATGAAACTAGAACCTTATCTCTCACCCTGCACAAAAATCAACTCCAAGTGGATCAGAATTAGGCCAGAAACTATGCAATTCCCAGGAGAAAACACAGAGTCAACACTCCAGCTTGTATGCACAGGCAATGACTTTCTCAGTTGGACCCCTAAAGCTCAGGAAATAATGCCAAAGGTCAATAAATGGGACAGCATCAAATTTAAAAGCTTATGCACAGCAAAGGAAACAATCAGAATATGAATCGAGAACTTACAGAATGGGAGAAATTTTTTGCTAGCTATTCTTCTGACGGAGGATTAATATCTAGAATATATAAAGTGCTCAAAAATCTTTACATCAAAAAATCAAATAACTCAATAAATGGGCAAATTAAACCACTTCTCAAAAGAAGAAATACAAATGGCCAAGAAATACATGAAAAAATGTTCAACATCATTAGCAATTAGGGAAATACAAATCAAAACTGCACTGAGATTTCATCTCACACCAGTCAGAATGGTAGTTATCAAGCATACAAATAATAAATACTGGAGAAGATGTGGAGGAAGAGCAACACTTTTACACTTTTGGTGGAACTGTAAATTAGTACAACCACTATGGAAATCAGTGTGGAGTTTCCTCAAAAGACTAGGAATGGAACCACCATATGATCTAGCTATACTACTTCTTGGAATTTATCCCAAAGAATTGAAGTCATCATACTACAGTGACACATGCATGCCCATGCTCATAGCAGCACAATTCACAATAGCTAAACTATGGAACCAGCCTAGGTGTGCATCAGTAGATCAATGGTAAAGAAAATGTGGTATACATACACAATGGAGTTTTATTCAGCCATAAAGAAAAATTAAATTATGTCAGTTACATAATGGATGGACCATTATGTTAAGCAAAATAAATCAAATTGAGAAGGTCAAGGGTCATATTTTTTTTCTCATATGCAGAAGCTAGAGGAAAAAGGAAAAGAAAGGTGCAGAGAGATCTCAGGAAAATCAAAGTGAGATCAGTAGAGAAAAGGGACAAAGTGGTTGGAGGCAGGCAGGATGGTAGGGAATGCTGGGGAGTGATATTAGCCAAATTATATTGTTATGTTATGTGCATGCACAAATATGTAACAACAAATCCCATCATTATGTACAACTATAATGCACCAATAACAATATGGAAACAAAAACAAAGTGTATCATGAAGTCCAATCCATATTCCAGGAGCAGAGAATTAATCTCTGCCTTCTGGAGGAAGGAGTATCAAAGAATTTGTGCTCATGTTTTCAGACCACCATAGTACTTAATAGTTACTTTGGGAGAGATACTTTGAGGCAATGAAAATATCTTGCTTTTTAAACTTTCACCCACTATTTTAGCACAAACTGCTGGATCTTGCTTGAAGCAATTATTACTGTAGTGTTTACTCAAATATTCTACTTTTCAGAATACTTATTTTTTGCATTGGAATTAAGCACAGGGATATTTTGCCACTGAGTTATATCCCTAGTTTTTTTCTTTTAGTTTTTCTTTTGAGACAGGGCCTTATTAAGTTGCAGAGGCTGGCCTCAAACTTGCAATCCACTTGCCTCAGCCTCCCAAGTAGTGGGGATTACATGCGTGCATCACCACACCTGGCTTCTCACAATACTTCTGCATTTATTAATTGGAATTTTCCCTTCTTCACCTGTTATTTATTAAATCTTTTATTTTTTAATATTAAGACATTAATTTTTATATCTTCATTTCTTACTATAATACATTTGAGTCTCCATTTAGTATTTAAGTTCTATAGATGAGACTCTTGAGTGGCTGTGTAACTATTTGTAGACCTCAATGGAACTTTTAAAAACTTCTTAGATACATAAATACTATATATAAATTGCAAGAGTTTAGGAGTTCAAAATGGAAGAGATGGTCACTTTATTCACATAAGTCAGTTCATACATGTTTGAATATTGTTCTAACAACTGATTTGTTTCCAATATGAAAACCAAATTTATAATAACTTGATCACCTTCCTTCAAACACAGCTGTTGACATATCATACTCCAGCTCCATCCTTGTAAAAGTAAATTCAACTTTACTGAATCAGATAAAAGTTACCTAACATGAATTCAACCAGGTTGTCTTTCATAAGTAGCCTGAAAATATGGGTTGATGAAAACTTTGCAGGATGCTACTATTAGTAGCTTTTTGTCTGCATGTTAATGCACTGAAACACAATTTTTAAAAATATAGATTATTCCATTCTGTCCTAGCCTATTAGATACCTTCCAAAAGTTTCAGAATTCAGTCATAGAAATTGATGAAACTGAGCATATCATGTGACGTCTATAAAAGCTTCCAGGAAATTTCAGAAAATATATCTTCTAATTTAAAAGTTGATTGATTTACCAAATGAAGCAGCCAGATTTACTTCTCTAAAAGCTTCTGATAAGGTTGGATGCACATGGTAGACTCTAGCTATATCTTCACAAGAGGCTCCATATTCCAGTCCAAAGCAGCTTCGTTTGCCATTTCTCCAGCACCTGGTCCTAGAATATGTGCTCCCAACATTGGTCCATTGATTTCTGCTTAAGAATTTTTATCATGCCATCTGTGTCAGCATTTGTCTTAGCTTTGCTGTTAGCAGCAAAGGGAAATTTTCCAACTTCGTACTCAATACCCTCTTCTCCAACTGCTCTTCTTATTTGCTAACCCATGCAACTTTGGGGTGTGTGTAATCAGTGATGGCACACAATTGTAGTCAATGGGCACAACACTCCCAGCTATTCCTTTAACAGAGATAATGACTTCATCCTCTGCTTTGTGAGCCAGCATTGGACCAGCAACCATATCACCAATAGCATAGATATTTGGAATTTTCGTTTGGAATCTGGTATTGACTGGAAGTTTTCCTCTGAGATCTAATTCAATTCCAATCTCTTCTAGTCCCAAATTCTGAGTAAAGGGTTGTTGACCAATGCAAACCAAGAGTATATCACAGGTGATAACTTCAGCTTTACCATCAGAAGTAGCTTCAATAAAAACATCAATTTTTCCATAAAACTTTTTGGTAGCACCGGTAACCTTTGTATTTAAATTCAAACCCTTGCAGCCAGAGGTGATGGTGCACGCCTGTAATCCCAGCACTTTGGGAGACCGTAGAATCTCAAGTTTAAAGCCAGCCTCAGCAACTGCGAGGTGCTAAGCAACTCAGCAACTCAGTGAGACCCTGTCTCTGCATAAAACACAAAATAGGGCTGGGGATATGGCTCAGTGGTCGAGTACCCCTGAGTTCAATCCCTGGTACCAAAAAAAAAAAAAAAAAAAAATTTAAACTCTTGCTTTTGAAGGATGTATTGAAAGTTTTTAGAAACCTTCATATCAATTCTGACTCCACCAACATGACCCAAAAATTCAGCTGCTGTCACATCTGCACCTGACCCATGCCAAATGAAATCCAATTCTACACCAATTATTCCTGCACAAATAACAACCATCATTTTTTTTTTTTTTTAAAGATAAAGCACCCGTGGACGACACTATTGTATCTTCATCAATCGAGATCCCAGGAAAAGGAGTAACGTCTGAACCTGTAGCTATAAGAATGCTCTTTGTATCAAAAACCTGAGTGTTGCCATCGGCTTTTGTAGCTGTGACCTGATTCTTGCCAGTTATCTTTCCATATCCATTGATGTGAACATTATTTTGCTTGAATATGTGGACAATTCCACCTGTTAAAGCTTTTACTGCTGTACTCTTCTGCTCCATAATCTTCTCTAAATTCAAGCAAACTTCAAACATTTCAATTCCTCTCGATGCAAAATCGTTTCCACGGGCTATATGGTAATTGTAAGAGTTATTCAATAAACGCTTAAAAGGAATACAACCAACATTCAAGCAAGTTTCACCACGTGTTTCATTTTTCTCAATGCAGACTGTCTTAAAGCCTAACTGGACAGCTTAATGGCAACAACATATCCTCCAGGACCAAAACCTTTCACAGTTACATCAGCATCAATTTACTTATAGCGTAAGTTCTCAGAGGCACTGCAGAAACTCCCTGTAGGTCATGGCGTATTTGATTGAAATGGCCTTTCTTGGCCAAGGAGCAGTACACATGGCTCCAACTCTGCCTTTTCACCTAAATCACTTATTTTTATAAGTATGGTTTCAGGCATGTTTATTTTAATTTGGGTTACAATCCAATGCAGTCATCATTTATTTTGTTGCTCAAATTGTTCTAGCTTTGGCCTTTAGGAGTTCTTTCAGGGTGACTCCTCTGTCCTTTTTTCCTCCTCCACCCCGATATGGAACACTTCATGCATTTGTATGTTATCCTTGCATAGGGGCCATGCTAATCTTCTCTGTATTATTCCAGTTTTAGTATATGTGGGGCTGGAGTGAACACTCCTCTGTCCTTTTGACAAGCCCTCTCCCTTCAATTTTAGCCCTCCTTGCTTTCTGATACTGAAAAGTGCTTCAGGCTTATCTTGTATTTTTTTCCTCCCCAAATGTGGAATTTACTTATTTAAAGGGACCTCATTTCTTTTTATTAGAGAATGGTTTTTAGAGACCAAGATCTGGGTGTTAAGTATGCTCATTGCTACTGGACTATCACTGCTTCTAGGACCTCTCAGCAGGTAGAGCTAGGACATGGATATATGTTATACTAGCCCGTGTATCTACATATATTTTTATTTCCTATGTATTTTTACATGTATTAAATAAACATGAGTTCATACTGGTGCCCCTGACTCCAATTCAGCACCACAGGATTCATTCTAACCTTTCTCCTTTACTTATTTGAAACTTTCTTTGACAGGGAGAGACCTGACTCTTAGCATCTACAATATATTTATTTATTTGTTCAATCCTAGTATATACATAGTTGCAGAATTCTTAATCCAGCTCTTGGCAGATTAAGTTGTCAAAGTGCTGAAAACACTCTTTTCTAAAAAAGGAAATTTTTTTTTTTTTTTTGCATATGGACATCCTCAGCTACCCAAGGTGCTGGGATTACAGGTATGCACCACCACACTTGGTAGTTTTAGGAACTTTTTTGTAGTTCAGTGGGATTTCCTATGTAAACGATAATTTTATCTGTGAACAGGGACAGTTTCATCTCTTCCTTTCTATTCTATATGCTTTTTATTTCTTTTAAAAAATTATTGTACTGTCTATGACATCTAGGAAGATACTGAATAGAAAAACATCTTTTCTGTGTGTGGAGTTGTAAGCAGAGTATTTGATCATTCATATTGTGAAGGAAAGACCCCTCAGATGAAAATAGGTATAGATCCCTGGCCAGTCAGTAATAGTTTGAGTGTATTTTGGGGAGCGTGGAGAAAAGAACTGAAATATTGAGACAAAGCTGTCTGCAGAACTATGTGGATTGACATATGTGGTATCCACTTGTGTTACTAGAGTGAAGATCTCTGTATCACATACTAACACTCACCAGAAAGCATCCACCATGAAACAGGCACTGAATAAGCAAACCAAAACGACTCAATTGACATTAACTGACCTTTGTTATCAGCTACCCAGAACTGCTATTTTGAACACATAAGCTGAGGGGCCACAGTGACAGAGATAAAGGCTGTGAATGGGTCCTAACAATATGGACATCCACTATTGAGACAGAACTATCTACTGCTGTCTCTGAATGTTCAGCTTGTAAGCAACCGAGACCAACACTGGGCCCCTGATACAATATTATTACATTCCTTGAGGAGATTAGCTGGCCACTTGTTGGGGTGCTAACAATACAGGACATCCTAAATTCTAGAAGGGTCTGTGGTTTATTTTCATAGGGATAGCTACCCATCCCAGGTAGGCCTGCCATACCTTGTCTAGGGGCTTACAGAATGTAGTCATAAACACAGAATCTAAGAGAGGAGACCCATTTTACAGTGAACTAATTGTAGGAATGAGTCTACTGGTTATATCATGTAACACACCACCTGGAGGTAGCTGGCTCACTGGCTCAGCCTTCTGCTTTTCAGTTATTTATACTTTCTTCCTGCCTTTTAAGGAAGTCTGCTCAACCTGATTTTTTTGTTTTTGTTTTTGTTTTTTTTTTTTAAAACACAACAAGTTTAATCTAATGAATAGTTATGGGACCGTTTCTTTCCTAATAGCATAAAACTTCCTCTGGACTCTTTCAGGAATGCACTGGTTTTTGACTCACTGCTAGAAGATTCATTTCAGCACTGCCCTAGATGAGATTCCTGCCATTTGTTGTATCAGTGACAATAATAGTAGCTAAGTCAACCTGATTTTCATACTTGCTTATCTGATCTCTGGGTACATTCCCTCTGCTCTTCAACCCAGCAGTTGAGCTCTTGATTTCATCTATATTATTTCCCACATCTGGTCTTATAGTTGTTCTCTATAATTTCATGTTTTCTTTTGTATTTCCAAAGTCATCTCTTTTATTATTTTTAGAATAATATTAAGTAAATTTAAGTTCCTGTTGTGCCTATTAACTCTGCTTTTTCTGGATAAGGTATCCTTATAAGGTGGTCTTTCTCTTGTAGCATACATGCCCCTCAAATGTCATTTATCTTTTCTTGGAAACTCTAACTTCCAGTTGTGGACCAGTATTCCATGGCCAGGACTGAGTGCCTACGGAAGGGCAGGGAAGCCCAAGCTGTAGCTTGAACCCTCTTTGGTGAGTTGGGAGGGGGAGTTGCTCGTGTTACAATCTAGGTTCTGAAACCCCTGGTTTGGACTGTGCTGAACTTACAACTGCACCCTCGGACAGCCTCTTTGTATCTGTATCTGCCCAGATAAGACTATTACTAAAAGCTGCCACCCTCAGTTGTCAAAGTCAGTGCTAGGGATAGGGATTGTGAGGAGGGAGGAGTGGAGGAAGAAAGGCTGCCAAGGTGCAGGCCCGTTCACTGCCCTGTGCTTTCTTACTGACTTCCCCACACGGAGGCTCTAGGCCACTCTCACCCATCCAGAGCCTTCTTAGCCTGCAGTGATGGCGTGGTGGTAACAATGAGAAGGCTGGCCACAAAGGTGTGCACAGGGAGAGATGGGGAAGAAGAAAGGGCACATCTTTCAGAAAACTCTTAGAGGACCTGGTCCTTAGAGGTCTGTCCCCTTATACTGTGGGCTGCCCACCAGGCTTCTTCTGGTAGCCACAGGGAGGTCTCACAGCTTTTATGCCAGTTTCATGGATCTGTTCAACTTCCCTTTCATTCTCAGGTATCTCTTTGTGTTAGTCACCTTTCCATTGCTGTGACTGAAATACCCAACTTAGAAGAGGAAAGTTTCTTTTGGCTCATGGTTTCAGAGGTTTAGTCCATGGTTGGCCAAATCCATTGCTTCAAGATGAGACAGAAAATCATGGCAGAAGAGCATGATGGAGGGATACTGCTGTTCCTGGTAGCCAGGAAGCAGAGAGAGGAAGGGGAAGGAGCTGCAGGGAAGATGCACCTTCCAGGGTATGCCCCTAGTGACCCATCTCCTCCAGTTATACTCCACTTGCCTACAGTTACCACGCAGTCAGTCCATTCAGACTAGGATGAACTGATTATATCACAGTTCTCGCAATCCAATCATTTCCCCTACAACCATCCTTCAAGAGTTTTGCTGGTGACAACTCATTGTCCAGACCATAATGCTCCTGAGGAACCTAGGGTTGGCTTGTGCTGGTCTATTATATTTTCAACTCATCTCCATCTCATAAAAGGGGAAACTCAGGCTTGGATAGAGGAATTGACTTCTCCCAAGATCAAATAGTGAATAATTGATACAGCTAGTGTTTAAACTGGGTATATGTTACTTTAAAACAATGGTTTTGGGGGCTGGGATTATGGCGCAGTGGTAGCGTGCTCGCCTAGCACACGGGAGGCACTGGATTCGATCCTCAGCACCACATAAAAATAAAATAAAGATATTGTGTCCACCTACAACTAAAAAATAAATATTTAAAAATAAAATAAAATAAAACAATGGTTTTGGGCTAGGAATGTAGCTCAGTGGTAGAGTGCTTGCCTATCATGTGACACGCTCTGAGTTCAATTCCCAGCACTGCAAAACAAAAACTAACAAACAACCCCCCCCAAACTTTGGTTTTAATATCCTGGATTTTCCATCATAGATGCTGGAATGTAGGTTCTCTCATTGTATAAAATTTTCCATCAGATAGTGTGAAATTTAAGATATTGGCTCTGAAGTCTCTTGCATACTTGCTCAGTTGGATTCTGGGATGTTTCAATTTCATAGTCAAAGACAAGCCTTTGAGTTATCCATCATTTAAATTAATTGTCTTGAGCTGTTCTTCGCCTTATCACACTCTGCTTCTGTAAATATGCTTCTGGATAGAAACCCTGAGCACAGCCTTCCAGCCTTTAGGGCCTTCATTCATGTAGACTAGAAAATTTATGGTATCAGACAGCCTATAAATGTGAGAAACTGGAGAGGGGGGCTCAGAATTTGGAGTTTGATGTCCTCTGGGCCTGCCAATGTAAAGTTGAGTTTTCCCACTCTCTGAGTGCCATTAGCCACTTCTTGACTGGTCTGATTCCCCAACATCATCATGTCCACCTGGCCATGGATGATTGAGTGAGCGGGACCAGGCCAGACCAAGCCTTCTTCGGGGTTTTTCAAACTGATATTGAGAAACAGAGGCAATGTGCTATAGATGGAAGTCAAGCTTGAGAGCTATCAGCAGTTATGCTCCCTACTGATGACATTGAGAGAGAATGAAGATATTGTGAAAAGATGAGAAAGAGAAAATTTGAGCCTCTGGTTTTAGGTATTTGGGAGGGATTCCATCAGCAAAGCTGGTGGAGTTGGGTTTCCTTTCAACTAAATGAGTCACGACTGAGTCACCTTATATTTGGCTTTTACTCAGTTTTTTTCTTTAAAAAATTTCAAACCTACAGAAAAAAATTTAAGAACAGCTTAATGAGGCTGGGGGTGTAGCTCAATTGTAGAGCTTGTCTTAGTACGCACAGGCTGTGGGTTCAATCCCCAACACCACACACATACACACACACACACACAAATAACTTAATGAAGGCTGGGATGTAGTTTAATGGTAGGGAACTTGCCTAGCATGTGTGAGTCCTGAATCCAATTCCCAGCACCATAAAGAAAAAGAAAAAAAAGATGCTGAGTATGGTGGAGCACGTCTGTAATCCCAGAAGCTTGGGAGGCTGAGACAGGAGGATCACAAGTTCAAAGCCAGGCTCAGCAATTTAGTGAGGCCCTATACAACTTGGTGAGACCCTGTCTCTAAATACAAAGTACTGAGGATGTGGTTCAGTAGTTAAGCACACCTGGGTTCAATCTCTGGTTCCAAAACAAACAAACAAAAAGAATATTTTTAATCATTTATATGCAACATCCGTTACCATTTTTGAGGGGCAGGGCATACTATTGGGATTACAAATGTGCACCACTGCACCTGGCTTCCTTTAGATTTTTTAGTAAGCAAACAGCAAATACTTTTAGGCCTCTATTGGTTGGATTTTTCTCTTCCTTTAGCCAAATGCATCCTGATACCCTGATCGAGGCAATGTATATAAAATTGTTTATCCTTGTGTACAATGTGAATTTTCAAAAACTGTTACCTTCCTCTTCCACTTTCATTCTTCATCATACCCACTCTGCTGAATCCAACCCTGGTGAATCTAACATATCTTTCTGGACCTATATCCAGATTTTTATGGATCTGGATCCAGAAGATCACAGAAGTAGGCAGATTGCCACAACCATTTATTCATGGTTACCAACTTCAAGTGGGTCCTCCACATTTCCCAGTCACTTTTCTGTCTCTAAAATGGCAGTTTCAAATCATCTTCATGTTCCTCCTTCTTTGCCCAGCCCCACCTTCCTCCTTCTCTTCACAGAAGAGACAATTTCATCTCCTACTTCACAGATAAAACCAAACCAAACCAAAACAAACAAAAGAAAAAAATAAAAACAAACAAACAAAAAACATCAGAGAAGGTCTTGCCAACCAAATTCCTTGAAAACTTCCCCCTCTCCAAGACCATCCCCTTACATGCTGTAGACACACTTTGGGTGATCTTTAGCTCTCCTTTGACTCTAGTCTCTTTGTCTTAGAAGGTTCAGATTGGTATCCTTTGGAACAAGAAGTGCCCCCAAATCCCATATGGTAAAGGCTTGGTTGCCA
The DNA here is from genome assembly GCA_004024805.1 of Geosciurus inauris. NCBI lineage: Eukaryota > Metazoa > Chordata > Mammalia > Rodentia > Sciuridae > Geosciurus > Geosciurus inauris. The sequence goes on along the minus strand of PVHX01015011.1, from coordinate 8,061 downwards.
GCCTGTGGTACCTTTGGGAGATAGTAGAATCTTTAGGAGATGGGGACTAGCCAAGGAAGATAGGTCATTGAGGGTGTGTCCTTGAAGGGGATATTGAGACTCTGACCTCTCCACTCTATTTTTCTGCTTCCTGGACAGCAGGAAGTGAGCAGCTCTGTTTTACATGGTCTGCCTCACCAACGGCCCCAGAGCAGCAGAGCCAACCAACCATGGACTGAAACCTCTGAAACCAGGAACCAAGATACATGTTTTCTCCTTATAAGATGATTTTCTCAGGTATTTTATCATGACAATGTGAAGCTGACTAACATAACCACATACCACCCCCCCTAACATACTTACTCTCCATGTTAAATATATATATATATATTTTGGTACTGGGGATTGAATTCAGGGGCACTCAACCACTGAGCCACATCCCCATCCCCATTTTGTGTTTTATGTAGAGACAGGGTCTCACTGAGTTGCTTAGCGCCTCGCTGTTGCTGAGGCTGGCTTTGAACTCGCGATTCTCTAGTCTCAGCCTCCCAAAGTGCTGGCATTACAAGCGCGAAATATGTATTTTTGCTGTGAAAAATTTAAGATGATTTTTTGAGGTTTTGATTTTAAAATTATTTGGTTATAAGTAGCTTATCTAATTTGTGATCGACTATGGTTTCTTAGGAGCTCTAAGGTGCTTGCTTGGGATTTATTTCAAAGTGAGAAAAATTCTAACTCCCAAGCTGTTTTCAAATGCAAGGCTATTTTTATAAAAACTAAATGAAGTCATAAATGAAGTTGACATTCTAGTATGTTGTGCAGATATTTAGTGAAACATTAATTTTGACTTTGCAGTTTAAAAAAATTATTGGAGTCAATAATTTTATTTTTAGCAATCAAATATGTTTGTGGGCCCCTAAAAAGCCCTTAGGCCTTAGGTACTTGACAGAATACCATGTGTCTTTTCCTGCTGCTCAGATCACCTTACTCTTCACTCATCTGCATGTTCTACACCTCCCTCTACTTGCTTCTTTCCAACTACATTTAGCTATTTTTTTTTTTGCCATCCAGATGAACTCCAGGCTACCCTAATAAAATCCCTATTCTACACCAGGGCCCATCCAGCTACCTTTCTCTCCTTCCCTTCCCACCAAAGGTCAACTGCAAAGTTTTCTACATAGTGTCCACTTTCAGATGGCCTCCCCACCCCATGACTTTCAGGGTAAAGACAAAACTCCTTATTTTGGTGTTATGGTTTTGATATGCAGTGTCCTCCCAAAAAGCTCATGTCAGACAATGAAGAAATGTTCAGAGATGAAATGATTAGATTATGATGATTGTAACCTAATCAGTGGATTAATTCATTTGATGGATTAATAATATGAATGGATCACGTGATGGTCACTCTGGGCATGTAGCGTGGAAATAGGTCACTGGGCGTGTGACTTTCGAGGTCATATTTTGTCCCTGGTACCTCGATCTCACTCTTTCTCTTTGCTTCCTGGTTGTCATGGTTTGTCTCTACCACACCCTTCCATCATGGTGTTCTGCCTTACCTCAGGCCTAGAGCAATGGAATCTGCTGACCATGGACTGAACCTCTGAAACTGTGAGCCAAATAAACTTCTCCTCTAAGTTGTTCCTTTTGGGAGGGGGTACTAGGGATTGAATTCAGAGGCACTCATCCCAACTGGACCACATCCCCAGCCCAATTTTGTATTTTATTTAGAGACAGGGTCTCATGGAATTGCTTAGTGCCTCACCTTTGCTGAGGCTGGCTTTGAACTTGCGATCCTCCTGCTTCAGCCTCACGAGCTATTGGGATTACAGGCATGCGCCACCACACTTGGCTCTAAGTTGTTCTTGTCAGGTATTTCGGTTACAGTGATGAAAAGCTGACTAACACACTTGGCATATAAAGCCTTACCCAGTGTAGGCTCTGCCAAACTCAACCTATTAACTGCTCCTCATCTTCTAGCCCCACGTTCTCTCAGTTCCTTGGACACAGCTTTCTCCCACTCCTTAGGAATTTGCCCTTCCCTTGTGCTCCACTTGGAAACCCTCACCCACCCACTTCTTCGCCTCTGTCACTCATATCTCCTGGCAGTCTCTTTTGATGTTCCAGATTGAGTCAGGCTCCCCATGCCACAGCACCTGGCACTTGATGATCTGTAATCTAATTCTTCACAATCATTCATTCAATGCCTGTTTTCTCTTCTTCTAGAGAAGCTTCTGTAGGAGCTCTCAGTATATTAGAGTGCTGGGACTGCCATGACAAAATGTCACAGACTAGGTGTCTTCAATAATAGAAATTTAATTTCTCACAGTTCTGGAGGTTGGAAGTCCAAGATCAAGGTGTTGGCAGGGTTGCTTTCTTCTGAGGTTTCTTTCTTTGGCTTGCAGATGGCTGTCTTCTTGCTGTGCTCTTGCATGACATTTCCTCTGGGCATGTGCATTCCTGGCATCTCTTCCTCTTAAAAAAAATTAAAAAATTTAATTGGCATACAATAATTGAACACATTTACAGGCCACAGTGTGACATTTCACTACACATGTATAAAGTTAGATCAGGATAACTGGTATATTATCTCAAATGTTTATCAGTTTTTGTATTGGGAGTATTCAAAATCTTCTCTACTAGCTACTTTGAAATACACAATTAATTATTATCAACCATAGTTACTCAACTGTGTCATAGAATATTAGAAGTTGTCCACCTATTCATGTTCTTCTTATAAGGATAACAGTCATATTGAACTAAAACCAATTTTAAATATTTCATTTACATTTAACCACCTCTTTAAAAAAATTTTTCTAAATATTACTACATTCTGAGGTACTGTGTGTTAGGATTTCAACATAAGAATTTTGGAGAGGATACAATTCAACCCATAATAGTCAGGGACTGTGTCTATCTCCTCAGTGTCTCCCAAACACCAAGCACAGTGCTTGATCCAAATTAAGACACAGGACACATTTTCTAACCCAGCTGCTCCTAACTAGCTATGTAACATTGGCCTGGATCCTTTTGTTCTTTGCACTTTGATTGTACTATTCGTAATAACGGGCTGGAGAGTGCTGATCTCTGAGGCTTGTCTGACTGTTGACTCTCTAGCCCAGCATCCTAAAGTTGATTTCTTCAGTAAAATCTTTTCCCCTTGCCACTAGAGGGAGGTATTGCTTTCAGTTGTTTCTTCTTTGGGAAACTGTCTCTTAACCTAGGGAAGTTCCAAGTGGAGAAGTTGAGGCCAAGTACAGCCAATTGCCTAGAATCAGCTCTTTGCTGGTCACTTAGCAGCAAAACTGTCAGCTGGGCATTCAGCCCTGGGTTCGAATTTCAACTCTGCCACTTCCTGGCTGGCAAACCTTTGCCAAGATCTCCTGGAGAGTGTTAGTTTCCTCTTCTATTATGAATAATGGACATGGGCTTTGCTTAGCAGAGTCCTTCATTTATGAGGGTGAGGAGGATGTAGAATGTAGAATGGAGGACTCAAAGCTGAGTATGTAAGAGAGATCTTGGGCAATTCCAAGTTTTGAGTGTCTAAGTTTGTTAAGGTATGAAATGCCTAAGAAGATAGGCAAAGATGATTCAGAGACAAAAACACTTAGAAAATTAGTTTCTTGGTAAGTGTATGTTACAGAAGACAACCAGATTCCCTGGTCAGCCACACATAGCACCCCTTTACTGTTGTCTGCCACCAGATAGCAACTACACAGTCAGATTGCCGATAATGTTATCGCCAATAATGTTGCCACTCTTTGAGAAAGAAAGTAGCTGCATAAGGGGAGACGGCCACTGTCTCCTTGAGAGGTTCTTCTTCATGCAGAGGAGGATGTAAGCACATGAGAAATTGAAGTCTAGAATAATTAGTAAAGAACAAAAGACAAAGTCAGAAAGATAGTTTCAAAAGTTGGAGACCCTGACAGGTCTAGTCCACTCGGCAGCTGGAGCTAGACAACAAGAAAATGACTCAAGTGGTTTATTTAAGGGGGTAAATCAAAGGCAGGGATAAGGTTTCAAGGGCGGAGTCTTGCTTCCCGATGTCTTGCAGTCAGCAGGTTGATTGGCATCTTGGCAGGTCACACCTATCTCAGAAGGGTTGTGTGGCTACAGCAGGTCAGCCCACCTCCGGTGCTGTGTGGGATCTTTGGCAGAGCTGAGGGGGAAGTTCACCTGCATCACGCGGTCTAACCCTGTGGTGGTGCAACGGGCATTCCCAATGCCAGACTTATCCCCTCATTGGCTGAGATGCCCACAGTCCACATACAGCCCACGGATGGCTCTCTACAGCTGCACACAGCATTGGCACCAGGCTTGGCTGAGAACCAAAGCTAGCGTCAGAGAATAGCATAGAAAAGGAGGTGTGGGGAGAGTCTGTTGCCTTGAAAGATCTACCCTAGCAGCCAAAGAAGATGGCCTGACCTCAAATAGCTCAGGAAGTGTCCTTCTTGGGCCTTGTGACTCAGTGATGACTGAATCCTCCCTAGCCAGGGCAGGAAGGCTGCCCAACCAAACCACTTAATCAAGTAGTTTAGTTGCAAAAATACCTATAAGGGAATTTAGGCTTGAAGAATTAGCTCTCCAAATTAAAAAAATATATACAACCCATTTAAAGGGGAAACCTCCACACAATTGTCAAGCTTAAAAGTTTGCAGTTAGCTGAATATGATGGTGCACACCTGTAATCCCAGCTACTGTAGAGGATAAGGCAGGAAGATCGCAAATTAGAGGCCAGTCTGGGCAATTTAGGGAGACTATCTCAAAACAATAAAAAAGGGATCAGGAACGTAGCTCAGCAGTAGAGGACCTCTAGGTTTAATCCCTAGTATAGAAGGAAAAAATAAAATATGTAGCTAGTTTGTTTTATTTTTGTGGAAAACAGCAATTTTTCTCACATGAGTACTGTGACAAAGGACGAAATTACAATTAACTTTATTTTTTTTCAAATTTATGTTTTTATTGTTTGTTATTATTTATTTAAACTTTAGGTTTTCATTTTCTAGAAAAGAGTGCAAGAAAGAGAAGTTTGATCTCATGGGAAGAGTCTCTGGGACTTACTGCTTTTATTCCATCTTTTCCTTGAAGATCCTTTAGAGATTCTCCACTGAGAAACAGATGGATGTGTCCTACTGCAGGTTTGACAGCTGTCCAGAAGAAAAACGTTTCATTTCTCCAACCCTGTCATATCATGTCGTGCCACCATCGTTTGAGGAAGGAAGGAGACCTGAATGTTTTGTAATCCAGGCTGAGACAGGAGGATCACAAATTCGATGCCAGCATCAGCAACTGAGGGACACCCTCTATAAAAGGGCTCTGTTCCTGCTGATGGGCAGAATCATACATAGCCTGTGGGACAGGAGTTCCCTGTGTTTCTCCTTTGTTAGGAAAGCAATAAACCTTTTTCCTTTTTCTCAAAACTGTGTCCTCATTATTGGATTGGCATTGGGACAAGGACTGAGCTTCTGGCAACAGGAAGGGGAAGGGGGGGAGAGTACCAAAAAAAAACCCTAGCAAAGCAAAAGTGAAGGAAGGAAGGGAAGGGTAGAAAGGGGGGAGGAGAAAGGAGGAGAGGAAAGAGAAAAACAAAAAGAGAAAGAAAGTGAAAGAAAAAGAGGAGAAAGGAAGAGTGTGGGGATCTCAACTCATCCCGAACCAGTGGGTTGAGGAGTTGCCCTTACCTGGTGGTTGGAGTCAGGAAGAGTAGGAGCTGACTGGCTGCCTGTTCCCAGCCCTCCGCTACAGGACAATCAGAAACAATACACGTAGCCAACAGCTGTCCATGTGGCAAAGCATACAAGCCCCTTGAACTTTGTCATGTTCGTGGAACCAACAGTAAGCCAATCATATTATCCCTCCTATTCTGTGCCCTCCACGCTCACATACTTTTGCAGCAGCTAGTCGCCATCTTAAAGGCATAGCTTGAAGTTAGTTCCCCACGTGTCCCCCTTTTTGTTTTGTATGGTCCACCCTGGGAATGTGCTTGTCTTAGGTTGTCCCCATCTTTCAGGGGATCTTACCCGTCATTGACTACCATTCCAGCCTCATGGTGGGATCATACCTTAAGGCCTTTGGATCTCTTGTAAGCCCATATAGACCCAAGGGTCTCAAGGGGTTTGGGGGTGTTCTTCAAGCACTTGTGCTAGCATCATGATCTTGTTCTGGAGTTGGGCTTGACTATCCCTATAGTGTCTCCAGCACCTGGCAATGAAGAGCAACAGAAGGAGGACAAGACCACCAATGCCCAATAGGGCTAGATTTGGAAGGGAAAATAAATTTGTAAGTCTTTGCCACATGGCAGTAAAAAACTGAGCAGAAGGCAAAATCTCTACTTTTGTATGGTTAAGCTTAATAATCAAGGACAATAATTGGGAGGACAAATTTAACATCTTATCATTCCAGGGCCCCTTAATATAAGTAGAATAATTTTTTATCATCTGAGTAGCATTAATCTCAAGAAAGGACTGACAGAGGTGAATATAGAGGGGATTACGAAGGCGTCTCTGTTATATAGATAATATAGTTAATTGTTCTAATAGAATGTCCATTTCTTGCTGCAGGATCATAATACCCCCAGTGAGATGATTACTAAGAGTCAAATGTTGTTCTTGTATATGAGAAACATCATGAATGACCTCTTGGGAGTTTTTGGGCAGTCTGAGTAGTTTGTGTGATCGCGATGGCAGAAGCGTTGCAGCAGTGGCAGAAGCGGTTGCAGCAGTGGCAGATGCAGCCACAGTAGCGATTAGAGCGGCAGTGATTCCAAAGTCCCTCTTGGGTCTTGGTTGGGCTAGTTGAAATCCTTCCCAGGAGTCTCCAGACGTGGCAGCCCACATCATGGGCAGGTACCTAAGAATTATAGCTTGGGAATAGGTACTATTAGGTCTCCAACAATTACTAAGAGTTTTTTCAGTTAGGTTTTCTTGGAGTAGGTTATCACCTAAAAGCCACACGTATGGGAAGGAGACACATCCAGCAGTAACAAGGGAGCCGCAGGAAGTTTGGTTACAATGGGTAGCATTAGAGAGCAGTAGGGGAGCCACATCTGTACAAGCATAAGCATTGCATATAAAGGGCGAGGGGAGTCCCGAGTCCCCCAATTGGCCCCCAGTGGAATAATAATACTGAAAGGGGCTTTGGGAGCACTGAGAAGTATTGCATACCAGGGGGCAGCTAGAAAAGGAAATGAGATAGGACAGATTTCAGGGCTGCCTGGTTTGGAGGCAGGAACTAATGAAAATGTCCTCCAAGGTGATTTTTTTTGGTCCCTTTGGAATATTTTTTGGAGGGAGGTAAATGAAAAAGAAAATGGGATATGTAAGTGCTGGAGGGTTTTGGGCTGAAACCAAGGGCAGAGGGCCCTATAGGGTAGGGGGGCAGCTATTGATTTGGTGCAAGTTTTGCCCAATTCACAAACAGGGAGGAGAAGCATTTCATTGTACTGCAAAGGTATCCCCCACTGTGTGGACATCAGAGGAATCAGGTGGGTAGAAAAATTTAGATTTGAGTGATTTTGGGTCCATTGGAATCCTAATATTTCCCCTTGGGAAAGGGAGGGATGACTATAGTTAGTTGTTATGGTCCACCAGTCATCTCTAGTAGCTGAGAGCCCAAGGGAAGCATTGTATGAGAGGACTGCAGGGAGATTAGGAGAAGTCAGACCCACAGGTATTAATACTCGGGGATTGGGTATCAGGGTCAAATATGCAGCCTTTACTATGGGGGGGGGGAGGATATACTATCCTGGGAAGGATATAAAAGGGAGTAAAGAAAAGACACAGTCCCAATATTATCAGATGCATCTTTGCTGTTAAGGCCAGGTGTTATTGTAGAATTGAAGACTTTGTATGGCCGTCTGAACAATTGTCCCAAGGATGAATATTAGCGCAGTGATTATCAAAATTCCGGTCAGCACCAGGCAAGCAGTCCACCATGGTCGTTCACGTGGGCCCATTCCTGTGGATTAAAGAAAAAGATCACCCCTCAAGAGTGGGTACTCCTAAGATGGTGGCGTAGGCGGACACAGTTGCCGGACTCGTCAAACAAAAGACCAAAAACGGCGGTACAACCTTTTTCCACCCGGCT